>CAUYRB010071617.1:0-29041 GCA_963574695.1 Propithecus perrieri | reverse complement strand
GACAGAGTCTCACTCTGTTGCCCGGGCTAGAGTGCCATGGCGTCAGCCTAGCTCACAGCAACCTCAAACTCCTGGGCTCAAGCGATCCTCCTGCCTCAGCCTCCCGAGTAGCTGGGACTACAGGCATGCGCCACCATGCCCAACTAATTTTTTTCTATATATTTTTAGTTGTCCGATTAATTTCTTTCTAACTTTAGTAGAGACGGAGTCTCGCTCTTGCTCAGGCTGATCTCGAACTCCTGACCTTGAGGGATCCGCCCGCCTCGGCCTCCCAGAGTGCTAGGATTACAGGCGTGAGCCACCGCGCCGGCCCCAATTCAACATTTTAATGGAACACTATTCGTGCATGCAATTTCTGTCTCTGAAAGGATTTGCAATTCCCTTAATATAATAATACTGTACAGCTAAAATACTTCCTAAATGCTTACAGAGAACTAACAGGTGAGATCAGCATTTTCCATCTGGGATGATAACTAACAATGGAATTTACTTGTAAGTTTTAGCTAGTCACTTGTTTCTTTGAACCTCTTGTCCCTCTTCTGCAAAATGGGGGAGATATATTATCCTCACAAGATGATAGTAAGAATTAAATAAATTATTATATGCCAGATATCATTTAGGGAATATAGCATAGTCATCATTCAAAAATTATAAAAACATAGAACTCTATGCTGGACATAATCATGGACATCTGATCTTAATCCCACTGACCAGCTAAGTGACTTGAACAAATTGGTTTGAGAGTGAGTTATGTCTCTACCCTCTTGAATAAAAGGTTTCCTAGGGAAAATCAGAAGGTTTCCTTTCATCTTTGAGGTACTAATAGGTGATAGAGTTAAACAATATTTTTTTTGTATTCCTGAAGCCTGACACAAAGAGAGTATAAACTTTAATTATTTTACGCAAAATTACTTCTAAATGTAAGAAAGGGTTGCTGTCTCATTCACGTCCATATCTCTTCTCTGCACCTAGCTCAGGGCCTCCTATGAAGCAAGTGAGCAAAAATCTTTGGGAATTAAGCATTCAGAACATCAACAGGACAATAAAATGTGAAAACCAGGGTCTAATTGTATAGTATGTTTGTTCTCACCACCAAAGAGTCTCAGAGGAATTCAGAGACAAGAGAACAGGCTGTGCTGGAGTCAGGGCATGAGGCTTTGTGACATGCATGGGGTACTGAGCTGTTCCCTCAGTCATGCAGCAAGTTCAGTGGGATGACACTCCGCCCCGATGGGGATGCAAAAGGAAGTGGTACCCGATCCTTGTACTTATCTCACGTATTGTGATCTTAGAGAGAACTATATAGTCACAATACATAGCACTTATTGACCCCTCAGTATTTGTTAGGCATTGTTCTAAATAATTTACACAGATTAATTCCTTCAGTCCTCATAACAACTCTATAAGAAGTGGAGGCACTAAGAATTTAGGAAACATGCCAGTAAATGGTTTAGCTGAGATTTGAATCCAGGCAGCCAAGCTCCAAAGTCTGTATGTTTAACCAACATTCCTTTTTGTACATGCTGTTCAAAGGTAGTACAGTAAGTGAAATGAACGACTCATAAATAAAAAAATACATTGAATAAAAGAAATAGAAGTAATAACATCGTCTTACACCAGTTAGGATGGCAACAACAACAAAAACCAAAAGATAACGAGTGTTGAGAAGAATGTGGAGAAAAGGAAATATTTGTACACTATTGATAGAAATGTAAATTGATGCAGCCATTATGGAATCCTCAAATAGTTGAAAACAGAATTATCATATGATACAGCAATCTCACTTCTGGGTATATATCCAAATTTAACATCACAAAATACGTTATTGAATAGTGAGATATGAACATTAAAGATGCTTGAATAAGGAAATATTTCAGTGAAATATAGCTCTGAAGATGCAAATTTTTTATGAATACCTTGACAAGTTTATTTTATTTTCCTGGCAATATGCATACAAGTATAAATGAAAGATTAAAATGTGTCTACTATATAAGCCCTCTTTTCTAAAGAAAAAAAATGTTTATTCGACGACAAATTATTACATCAAAGTTTAACCCTTTTGTCGTTCTTAGTAATATATAAATTAATGGTATGTCTTATATTTAATGATGTCTTTAATTTAATAAAATTAGGTAAATGATATGTCCGATGATGATAAGTGCTATGAACAAAAATAAAATTAGGCAAGGCAGTTACAAGAGTAGAGGATGGGAATTGCTATTTTATACAAAGTGATGTCAAAAGACCTCTGACACTATGGTTTTTGAGCAGTGAATTGAAGGTGTAAGAAAGAATTATTTCAGGTAGATGAATCAACAAGATTTGGGGCAGGTGTGTGAGTGGCCTCCTGGATGCAGAGAAATGAAATTTTAAAGAGAGGAATTGCAAGGCAATGCCGTAGCAGATGAGGCCAGAGAATTAGTGGGTATACAGAAAGGTGGACATATTTCAAAACTAGAACTGGAAGATTTTGCTGATAATTTAATGTAGAATATGCAAGAAAGAGAGGAAGTTAAGTACAACTTCAAGGTTTTGGCTAAAAAACTAGACCAAGATGAGTCGCCACGTATTGAAATTGGGAAGACTTCATGAAGGACATGTTTGGAGGTGGGAAATCAAGAATTCATTTTTCACTTTCTTAATTAGGATCATTTTCTCGAGGTGAAATGAATTTTCTGGAATTTATATTATGTATATTTGTGGACTAGATACTCAAGATTTAAATCCTTTAACAGATTATAGAAATGTGTTAATGACAGTCTTAACTCTAACACACAGAGATAGACACACACATACATACACAGGTACTGAAGTCAAATTTAAATGTAATGATCTGCATTTGGCTGCACATACAATTGTCAAGTTATTAGCTTAGGTGAGAGTGTTTCATTCAGGCACTTAAAGACCACTGCTTCTCAGAATCTCGCAGTTTTCTGGAATGTTATGTGCACCAGATGGTCTTGTAACTTGGCTGCATAATGCGATGATGTGTTCAGAAGACAGGTTGGCATAATGTGTGAGAACAGAATGCAAGACAAAGGGAAACGCTGGCCTACTTACACACAATCGAGTTCTCTGGGGAAAAGAAATGCACAGAATTATAGGCCCCTTCTCTGCTTATGGCACGTTTTTTCTGTCCAGTTGCTCAATATGGGTAAAACCAGCTAAATTTCTAAACATAAATGAATTACTTAATTTCTGTTTGCACATGACAGAGAGCTGTTTACCAAGACATTGTACACTGGGATTCCACCTTAAAGAGGAAATGGTTGATTCGTGACTCTACTGACAACGCTTAGAACTTATATGTGACATAGTTCTATCAGTAATGCTAAAAAAGGATACAATGAAGAATGAATTCAAAACTTACTGGAATATTACATTTGGGATATGAGTTTATCTACATCATTTTTTAAATTCAGTAAGTACTTTTTATATAAATTTCAGGATAGGAATTTTAACATCTGTAAATGGAGCATATATTTGAAAATATAGGTTGTGTTATCACCATTACTTCTAAATTAACAATATGGCTTTTTTTTCTTCCTAGAATCTTTCATTTTACTTCTAGAAGCTATTATCAGAACACTTATTAGGGTAATAAAGCCAGCGCCTGGCATCGTTCCTGTGACAAATAAGGTTTGTATTTGTGCCGCTGTGCTTACTGAATAGAATACAATATACCTCTGAAATTATTGAATGTCCGTTGTTTGTTTTAAAAATTAATTATGTACTTAGATAATAAATTATTAACATCAGAGAATCATATATGTAATAAACTCTGGCATAAAAATTATAACATTTTAACTGATGACTTTGCTTACCTTAGATTTATCCTAATGATTCTATGCTCTTTTTTTTCTTTAAAAAGTTTGTCTTTTTTTAATTAACAATTCAGTGACTTTTCTTGTGCACACTTCTGGTGTACAACATGATATTTGGTTGTGCATATACATATAGTGAAATGATTACTACAGTACAACAAATGAACATACCAATCAGCTCACACAGTTACCTTTTCAAATTTTTTAAGGTAAGATTACCTCAAGTCTACGCTGTTAGCAAATTTTCACTACTATTAACTATAGTCTTCATGCTGTACATTATATCTTTAGATTTATTCATCCTGTATAACTGCAATTTTGTATTCTTTGACCATATCCCCATTTCTCCTCTATCCCTTTCCTGGTAAGCACTATTCTTCTCTCTGTTTTGTGTATTCAACTTTTTAAAAAATTTTCTTATAAATGCTAGTTAGCAGTATTTCTCTGTCTGTCTTTGGCTTATTTCACATAGCATAATGTCCTCTACATTCACTGATACCATCAAAAATGGCAAGATCTACCTCATTTTTAAGGTTGAATAGATCTTTCATCTCCTTGGTTAATATATTTCTAGGTATTTTATTTTCTTTGTAGCAATTGTGAGTGGTATTGAGTCTTTGATTTGACTTTCAACTTGACTGTTATTGGTGTATAGGAATGCTACTGATTTGTGTACATTGATTTTGGAAGCTGAGACTCCTGAATTTATTTCTCAATTCCAGGAGTCTCTTGGTGGAATCTTTGGTGTTTTCTAGATATAAGATCATATTGTCTGCAAAAAGTGTTCGTTTTACCTCCTCTTTCCTGATTTGAAAAACAAACACCACATGTACAAACTATTAAATTAGAACTAACTGATCAGCACTCATACACACAGATGGAAATAAAACTCAACAGAAATCAAGTAGTGGGGAGAGGTCAAGTGGGGATGGGTGAAAACCTACCTAATGGGTATAATGAACACTATCTGGGTGACGGGCACATTTATAACCATGACTTAAGCATTATAAAAGTGATCAATGTAACCAAAAATATTTGTACCCCCATAATACTTTGAAATTTAAAAAAAGCTGAATAATACTTCATTATACGTGTGCGTGTCTGTGTGTGTTTGTGTGTGTATGATTCTTTATCCATTTATCCATCAGTGGACACCAGGTTGATTCCCTATTTGGCTATTGTAAATAATGCTACAGCGTACATGGGAGCACAGATATTTCTATGAAGCATTTATTTAAATTCCTTTAGGTATGTACTCAAAGGAAGGACTGCTAAGTAATATAATAGTGATATTTTTAATTTTTAAAGGAAAGGTAGGCAAAGGATGCATTATAGTGATGGAAATGGCCTTATCTTTCCAGATTGAGACCATGAAATATGAGAAATAGTTAAATCAAAGGCAGTTTGTTTCATCTTCTTAGATGAAGTGGAAAGGTAAACAAGAAAGAAGTCCTGTTGGCCTACTACAATGCCTGGACATTGTATTCTAGGAGATAGGAATTTACTGATTCGTTTTAAATAAGGACATAACTTGCTAGGTTTTATAGTTTAGAAAGATGAATGGGTCTGAAGCAACATTTGAATCAGGGAAAACAGTTAGAAACCTACTCACTTTGTCTGGGTGAGAGATGATAAAAGGTTAACAATTAGTATAGAGCTATCATTTCTGCCTAATTACAACTAGCAAACAAAAATAATTCAGTTCTTCCATGATCTCAATAAAGAATGTGTCAGTTTCAGTGATACAAAAGTTTTATATTTGTAAGATTATAAATTCATAACACTTCAAGATACATTTGTAAGATTTCAAGGGCATAACACTTCTAAACCCAGATTTTAAGATGGGTATGTGATTACAATGGAAAGATAAAATACATTTTTTCATTTAACAAATAGGTTACAAACTTATGCTCCAGGCATATATGTGAAATGTAATTTTAATTGCATAATTTAGGGAATTAATACTAGGATGTAATATCTGACAAGAAATGCAAGAATGAGATGAAGCTCACTTATTTTCCACAGAAGAGGAATATAGTGCATTTTCCCCTTTATTGATGCAGACACTGATAAAGGCAAATCATATTAGCAGGGCTAGCGAGTTGGAGTGTCTGAAACTAACAGATGCAGAATGTACTGAGCAATTATCCATGTGATGATTAAAAATTCAGTAAAGTAATGTGCCTGTCACATTTAATGGAAGGCAACATTTAAGATAAACAGATTCCTATACACAGTTCTTCTCTTAAAGAAAAATTGGAAACACAGTATCTTCACATAAAGTAAATATGATTCCATGAAAATTCACACTATGCTTATAAACCAGAGTTCTGATCCACATACCAATTTGCGTAGACTTTTGGAAAGTCTACGATGCTTAAATAGGCAAAATATAATTAGAATGTTGAAAAATATCCAATTTAATTAGTCAAAAATTTTGGAACTGCTAACTTCAATTTGGTTTTTCAATATAATTTTATCTGATATGAAGAGTTCTGGGAATCATACTTTAATAGGGACAGAAAATAAAGTTTAAAGTTTATCAATCCTGATGAAAATTCAAAATGTGGTCATAAAGTTGAAAGACCTCACCATACTTTAATAAAGAAAAGATTTTGGAGTTGTTTTCAAATAGACCAATATTTGCAACTTGGCTAAGTTAATTCAAGTTGCTATCTATCAACTTAAAGAACTGTGACTAGCGAATGGAAGTTTCAGGTGATGTCAGTTCAGAATAAGCAAAAAAGTTTCATATTCTCAATGATTTCTAAGTATGGAGGTACGATCAGCAGGAGGGTGACTTCCCTGCCACTGAAAGAGTTCAACCACATAGTGATTAACATTATACAAAGAATCAATCAACTCTTTTTATACAAAAAAAAATTTTTTTCAAGTAAGTGGATTCCGACGTGTCTGGGAACATGAGCTTGCATTTTTACTTACCCTTGGATGATCTAGTCACGGAAGTTAGGGGATATTATCTTCCATCAGGTGAAAAGCTGAGTCCTAAGAAATTTCCTTTCTTTCAGGAATAATCAGTTTACTTTGGGGGCCTAGAGCTCAATTTGCATTTGAGGATAGACCTACTGAAGGCTTTCCAGATTTAATGCAAATACATTTGAAACAATGGGCATAAAAATAATTCTGGTCACCAAAAATTGACAATGAATCAAATGTTTAGAAAAAGTAATTATAGAGCTTACTCTTAAATAGTATGAATCTCATTAGGAATCTAAGAATCAAAGATTCCTCCTGCCCCCTTAAGCTCTTGCTGTTGTTTAGAGGACTACTGCTCATTTGTGAATGAGATGAGAGATGGGAGCAGGAAGCAAGGATAGGTCCACACCGCTCAATTATATTTCTCTTGATTTCATTTATAGACTAGAGATGTTCACCATTAACTCTAATAATTAACATTTTCTGAATTTCCTTAAGTTATATTATGCTTTTTATCTACATAGAAAAAAACAATATGTGCGTACACACACAGACAGACACACATATAGATATATACACACACACACATATTCATTCTTTAGGTTGATATACTAGAATTAGTAAAATAATTTTTTTTGGTAACAATGCTCAGTGTGCCTATACAGAGTATGTGCCTAAAAAAAACAATTGTTGAATGGCCAACTAATGTAGAGTGCTCATGGTCTCTATGTAATTTTTGTCAAAAAATGTTAGATTTATTTTACATCTATATAACAAGGAAAAGGGCTTAATAGGACCAATAAGATTTAGTCAAATAATTATTAAATTCATGAAAAATATAAAGGATTTAAAGAAAAATAAAGTCTATGACATTAGATATTACCAGAAATTACCATTTGGAAGATCACAAAAAACTTTTCAAATTTTACTTATTTGAATATAATTAGTATAGACTATGGCTTATTTTCAGCTTTATAAGCTTAGAAATTTGATTTTGTCACTACACAAATGGACTCATAGTAACAAAGTTCACAGAAATCAATAAAACACACATATATATGTATGTATGTATGTATATATGTATATACAGTATTTGAGCAGCCAAAAAATAGGTAAAACTTATAAATCGCTCAGCTATGTTTGTTTACAAACTTGACTCTGGATCAAAGATTTACTGACTTCACTATGTTAAGGAAAGTATCTCTGTTATTTCTAAACACTAACTACTGTAATCCTTTAGAAGACTCTTTTGACGCTCTTGATAACTAGGAGAAGAATAGTGAGAAAATATGTCCACATAAAATGTTTAAAACAGAGCCAGTTATCAGCTAGCCATCTAGTCAGCATTTAGAAAATTTATCTCTTATATGATTTTCAGAATATCACTTTTTCCTTGATTTTTAAAGTATTTTTTAAAAAAATACATTTTATTTTTAGAGCAGTTTTAGGTGCTGAGCAATATTGAGCAGAAAGCATAGAGGAGTTGTGTATATCCCCTTTCTCCTCACATTCCCAAACTTTCCCGCTGTGAACATCTTGCACCAAGGTGGCACATTTGTTACAATCAATGAACCTACATTGACATGTCATTATCACCCAAACTTCACAGTTTTCATTTGGGCTCACCCTTGGTGGCATGCATTCTATGGGTTTTAACAAAAGTTAATGGAATTTATCCACCATTAGAGTTCTGTAAGGAATGGTTTCACTGGCCTAAATATCATTTGTAGTCTGCCTATTCATCCCTTCCTCCTCTTGATCTCTGGAAACCATTCATCTTTTTGCTGTCTCTGTGGTTTTGTCTTAGCCAGAATATCATATGGTTGGAATCATACAGTATGTAGTATTTTCAGATTGGCTTTTTTCACTTAGTAGTATGCATGTAAGTTTCCTCCACAGTTTTTCATGGCTGATAACTGTTTTTAGTGCTAAAAAATATTCCATTATCTGTACACCAGTTTATTTATTCATTCACCTACTGAAAAGCATCTTGATTGCTTACAAGTTTTGACAATTATGGATAAAACTGCTATAGCACTTGTGTGCAGGTTTTTTGTGGCTACGCTATTTTGCATCCTCATCAGCAAGGAATGAGAGTTCTTGTTACTCCATATCCTAGCCAGTATTTTTTCTTCCTAGTGTCCTAGATGTGGGCCTTTGTAATGGGTGTTTAATTGTATATCGCTGTTTTAATTTGCATTTCCCTGACGACGTGATGTGGAACATCCTCTCTCAGGCTTATTTGGCATCTGTGTGTCTTCAGTGAAGTGTCTGTTATGATCATAGGCCCACTTTTTAATCTGACTTTTCATTTTCTTATTGTTGTAAGAGATAGCTGTATACTTTAGATAACAGTCTTTTAACAGATACGTTTTTTGCAAA
Source organism: Propithecus perrieri (assembly GCA_963574695.1). Lineage (NCBI taxonomy): Eukaryota > Metazoa > Chordata > Mammalia > Primates > Indriidae > Propithecus > Propithecus perrieri. The sequence continues at coordinate 19,898 of CAUYRB010071617.1, read as the reverse complement.
TATTTTCTCCCAGGCTGGCTTGTCTTCTCATTTTCTTGAGGGACCTTTAAGATAACACAGTTGTCTCTGTAGCATCCATGTAGAAGTTCAGATACACCTCTCCTAATCACCAAAAGTTTACTTAACCAGCTATGTGAAAAACTCTTTAAGCCCTACAGCAAAGAGAAGTGGAAAATCAGAAAGCAGATAACAATGTTTTACTATGTATTGAGCATATTTCTATGCACTTGGGACTATTTTTCTTTCTTACATTATATTCTAAACTTTTATTGCTATTGAAACAAATAGAGAATTATTCAACTTTTGTATGTGTCATTTTCAATGCTGTTTCTTGTTTTTATGAAAGATTACTTTTTTAGGTTCTTAGAATAATTAGAGATTATAATTAAAGTTCTAACTGTCCTCTTTCTTAACTCAGGTGATCAATATGATTAAATGATAACATGATTACATAATGTTATGATTAATCCTTCTTTCTGGAAAGAGTTGAGGAAGACAGAAGAAAAATATTTAACAAACTAAGAGCCAAGATACTTCTGGACTACACAACTCAGAGACCAATACTTATTATATACAAACTTCTAGAGGCTTCTTATACTGTACAACACAGGGCCCTGAAGCCACCACATCACTGTTTTACCTAAATCAAACCTTTATCTGTTTTAGTAATGCTACTATACTTATCTTGCCTAAATAATGCAAGAGATTAGGTTTTCAATAGAATAGATATTGGAGTATCAGGATGACCATACTTGATATTAAATATTAAAAAGATTAGGGAAGAGGTTAAAATTTTCCAAAATAATGAAGTAAATACTCTAATGAAATGAGAAATAGAGAGAAAAAATAAAGAGGAAAAATATCTCTGGAATATAAGAAGAGGTAAATAAAAATTCTGGGTAGAAGTATACAAAGGGGAAAAAGACAGTGTAAATGTCACACAGTACAACACTGACGTCCAAAATATATTGATATACGAAGCTTGGAAAATGGTTGTGAGCTTGGAACTTTGAAGACAATTATTTAGAATTTATAGCTCAGCCTTTAATAGTGATAGTGTCAAAATAAAACTTTAAAGTATTCTTTCTGCCTGGTGAGTATGATAAAAAATACCAATTCTGAAATAAATTTATGACTGTGCAGCATTTCTGATATATCTTCCTATTTAATGTTGCCTTGGATGCAATGTTATTTTGAAAACTCTCAACCAAAGACCCATAAATTGATAAAAATGTCAAATAATGTTATTCTGAACAAACATTTTTAAAAAGAAAATTTATATTCTGGATGCAGTCATTTACTTTTCAAAACTTATATTGTGATTTTGTTTAAATAGTATAAATCATTTTAATTCTCTGGAGTCTCTATTGCCTTCAAATAATCATTTTAGTTATATTCATGTCTGTTTCTAAATAATATTCTTCTAAAAGCTAGTTTAATACTCTATCAAGCACTCATATTGTTCTACTACAATGTATTTTCCTGTGAATTAATAAAAGAGTGAAGACATTTTAAAATAAATGAAGATTTTATTGAATCTTTGTAAACTAAAACAGAAATGTTAATTAGTTGAATACATATTTTCTTGCCTTGTCAACATCCAATCTACTGACCATTGGAATATCGTGATGCAAATGCAATTTAGTAAACAGAAGGCAATATTGAAATATTTTTCTTTTTACTTAATAATATAAACTTTATTTCATCCCGTAGAATACATTTCATCAAAAATTTGCTGACTATTATTGGCAGAAGTTCTAAGAACAGGCGTTAAGTTTGCAGAAGCAATATGCATCTTAAAAGCTCTGTGACCTATAATTATTCTTCACAATAGGACGAGGCATGAACTGCTGTGGTATCATCTGCATCTATTGGAATTATTTCTGTTTGACGATGTCATCATCTTTTGAATAGAAGATAGGTACTAAGTGGTACACTTTGAGTTTCCTTTGTTACGCATTTCTTTCAAAGTAATATATATGTAGATATAGTGAAGACATAGACTCTCAACCGGAACACACAGGTATTAAAAAGTTAAACCTTGCTTACAAAAAAGTTATATTTCATTAAATATGAGTTATAAAACTATTTTATTTTATCAATTATTTTATGATCAGTAGGTTTTTTTGGGGGAGGTTAATTTTTTTTTTTTTATTTCAGCTTATTACGGAAGTACAAATGTTTGGGTTACATATATTGCCTTTGCCCCGCGCAAGGATTAGTAGGTCTTAATGTTGATAATAAGATAAAGGCTTTTTCACAAAGCCACCTAAATCTTTTCCGTTTTATTTATTATTATTATTTATTATGTTTATATTTATTTATTTTCTGTTTTATTTATTATACCTACTACATGAAAAGCTATGCCTCAAAAGAATGCATCATAGAGGAAAATGCAAGGAAAGGGGGCTTTCGGATATAATTACATGGACTTTTTTAATGTTTTATTTGATTATGAATTAATAAGCTTTCTTTTATTAGTAATTTTTATCTCTCCCTAAATATTGTGCCATTGTATTTCTCTTCTACCTTATGCTTGATGGACCATTGTTAGATAACGGGCAAAATAGTTTAGTGGTTTAGACTAGAAGATGGACTCTAGATCCAGGATCCCTGAGTCCACATGCTGGCTCTGTGACTTGTTGCTGTGCAATTTTGGACAAATACATTAATCATTTTGTTCCTCAGTTTCATCATCTAAAAAAGGGTATAATGATAGCACATTTTTTATAAGACTCTTAGAAGGATTAAATGTGCCTATTACAGAGTAAGTGTTATATTTTCTGTTTGCAATCATCATTGTCATTGCCGTTGTCATCATTAAAGTTATTCTTCAAACATGAGGGAGAAATAGGAAGCATGTGCCTGGCTTCTAGCCAGGGCTCAGCTTCCCAACTTGTTGGAATGGCTATCCAGCATGTTGCTACCCTTTATGAGAAATAAAGCTCTTCTTTTTCCAGAGGGGAAAAAAAAAAAAAACAAAAAAAAAACACTTTGCTGGACAAAGGCTGAGGGAATTCATCACCACCAGACCTGTCTTATAAGAAATGCTAAAAGGAGCTCTTCAGTCTAAAAGAACAGGATGTTAACATGCAACAGGACACTCTCTGAAGGTATAAAACTCACTGGTAAAAGTAAGTACACAGACAAATTTAGAATGCTCTCATACTATAATTATGGTGTGTAAAGCACTCACATGTTTAGTGTGAAGACTAAAAGACAATTCTATCAAAAATAGTAATAATACAGCAATTTGTTAGGAGATAGGTAATCGAAAAGATAAATTCAGACAATAGAAAGTCAAAATGTATGGGGGATGGAGTTAAGGCGTAGAGATTTTTTTTTTTTTTTGCTTGTTTGTTTCTTTTCTTTGTGATCAAAGTTAAGTTGTCAGCAGTTTATAATAATTTGTTATAACATTTTTTTTGTAAGCCTTGTGGTAACCAGAAAGCAAAAACATATAATCGACTCACTAAAAATTAAAAGCAAGGAATTAAAACATACTACCAGAGAAATTCACTTAACAATAAAGGAAGACAGTAAGAAAGGAAAAAAGGAAGAGAGGAGTTACAAAACAATCAGAAAACAAGTAATAGATGTCATTATTACTGATGTTCCTTTGAAGTCTACTCTGGTTGATTTAAATATTTTCACTTTTTTTTTTTTTAAGTATTTTACCTCTGATCCTCTGATTTGCCTATGTAGCTTTCATTTCTTCTAAAAATATCACTAGGAACTCTTTTAACCCCAATATCTTTTATCATTCCAATGTCCCATTTTTAATTTTCATTATTTGTGAAATTCCAATTAAATGTATTTTAGTTCTTTTCATTTTATTCCACGTGCATACTATATTTTATCTATTTTATCCTCTTTGTGTTTCAGTTTAGAATTTTCTTCTTAAAAAGTCTTCCAGTTCATTTGTCTTTTCTTTTTGCTATATGTAATCTGCTGTTAAATATGTTCAATGTGTCTTTAATATCTGATATTTTATTTTTCATGATGAAACTTTTAAAAATTAAATAGATTCTGTTTCTTTGGTAAATTTCTCAATCTCTTAATCCCACTTTTTCTATATTTTCCTCTATTATATTAACTTTGTTATTTAAAGCACTTGTCTGATAACTTCACTCTTGATTTTCTCTGAGTGTCTTTTAATTGCTTCTTTTACTCCTGATTGTGCCATATATTAATAGTAATGTCTGTATGCATGGCCTCATTGATGAATTCTACCAAACTTTTAAAGAAGAACTAACACCAAATTTTCCAAACTATTCCAAAAAAATTGAAGGGGAGAGTATTTTTCCAAATTCATTCTAGGAGGGCAGCCTAACCTTGATAAAGAAATCAGATAAAGAAACAATAAAAGACGAAAACACCAGACCAATATCCCTGACAAATATAGATACAGAAATCCTCAACAAAATACTATCAAACTGAATCCAACGGCACATCAAAAAGATCATAAATCATGATCAAGTGGGATTTATCCAGGGATGCAAGAATGGTTCAACATATGCAAATTAATAAATATGGTACAGAATGAAGGATATATGATCATCTCAACAGATTCACAAAAAGTATTTGCCAAAAATTCGACATTCGTTCATGATAAACATTCTCAACAAGCTACATATAGAAGTAATGTAACTCATTATAATAAAGATCATATATGACAAACTCACAGCTGACATCATACTGAATAGGAGAAAAATGAAAGCTTTTTCTTTAAGAACTGGAACAAGACAAGGATGCTCCATCTCACCACTTTCATTCAACATAGTACTGAAAGTCCTAGCCAGAGAAATTAGGCAAAAGGAAGAAAAGGGCTTCCAAATTGGAAAGGAAGGGGTCAAATTATCCCTATTGTCAGACAACATGATCTTATACATAAAAAAGCCCTATGCAAGAATCATACCCCTAGAGCAACAAACCAAGCTATAGACTCTACCAAAAATTCTTAGAAATGATAAATGAATTTGGTAAAGTTGCAGAATAAAAAAAATCAACGTAAAATTTAGTAGAATTTCTATATACTCACAATGAATTGGCTTAAATTAGTTCTGAATACTGTTAATGGTAATATCAATTAGCACAGCTATTACGGAGAAAAATATGGAGGTTCCTCAGGAAACTATAAATAGAACCATATGATCCAGCAATCCCACTACTGGGTACATATCCAAAAAAAAAAAAAATCAAGACAGTTAAGAGACATTTGCACTCCCAAACTTAATATAACTATTAGTATTTACAATAGCCAAGATATAGAATCAACGCAAGTGTCAACAGCTGAATTTATACAGAAATGTGGCATATATACAAACTAGAATAGTATTTAACTATAAAAGAGAATTAAACCATGCTATTCACGACAGTATGAATGAGCCTGGAGGACTTTAAGTTAAGCAAAATAAGCCAGGAACAAAAAGATAAATACTACATGTTCTCCTTGTGTGAAAGATAAAAAAGTTTCTCTCATAGTAGAGTGGAATAGAAGTTGCTAGAGTCTGGGTTGGGTAGTGGGATAGGGAGAGGATGGTTAAGGAATACAAAATTACAGCTAGATAAGAGAAATAAGTTTTAGTGTTCTGCAGTACTGTAGAGTGACTATAGTTAACAATAATTTATTTTATATTTTTAAATAGCCAGAAGTGGAGATTTTAATGTTCTCAACATGAAGAAATAAGTATTTGAAGTGATAAATTTCCTAATTATCGTGATTTGACCACTAGAGATTGTATGTATTGAAATGTGCACCACATAAATATGTATAACTATTTTGTGTCAATTACTATATTAATAATAATTTTTCAAAAGACCCAAAAGACTGGATAAGTGCCCTAGCAAATAATATATACCGAGAAAATGGCCAAATATAATACGATGTACCAAAAGTTGAATGTAGAAGGTATTTCAAGAAGGAAGGAGAGATCAACTGTATTAAATATTACTGAAAGATTAAAGAGTGAAAATTGACCATAGGATTTGGCAAAATACTGATGACTACATTAAAAAAGAAAAAAGAAAAAAATGAGTAGAAGCCCCTTTAACCAGCTATATATATATATAACTAAAATCAATTAAGACTGTTCATGGAATGCATAATTACTTTCATATATGATGCTTAGGTTTAAAATGAGTTTTTAATATTGAAGTTTAATATACTCTCAATGATAAATATAAATTTCCTTAAACATGGGCTATCATAATTTCAAGAGCATGAGCTTTTCATATTTAAAATTAATCCAGAATAGATAATTAAATCTACCCAATAAAAAGTCTGATTAGATTATGTTTCTCATTCTCAATTTTACATATTTCTTTATAAAAGTTGACAGTTAATAAAGATTCTGGAAGTACCAGGAAGGTATAGATTTTATTCTAGTGGCAATCTTTCTAAATCTAATATTCGAAGGCTTCGTCCTCTTTTCCTTTACATTTTTAGAAATCAGATGCTCTTTTTCTGGTGATGTTGAAGTAATGTGAATAAGCCCTGAGGTCTCATGTGGAACCTAATCAAAGTAATACAAACATGAAATTAATATTTATTAAAAAGGCTTTCATTCTCTCAATGACTGAAAAAAATGCAAATTATACCCAAAGGTCTCACATGTTTAAATATTCTTTCCTCTACGAATGCCTCAAAATTTAAAATTTTTGCATAAAGTCTTATTTTTTAAACTCTTTGTTTTCAAGAACCATCCTTAAATTTTTTTGGATAACTCATCCATTCTAAGACTGCGTATTTTCCCTTTCTATATGTCAACATACGCCACCTGCTGCCTCCCCTGAAGAAACCCCTCCTGAGATACCATCTCCACTCCAAAGCTGAATCCAGCCACAGATTACCAATGACTTCTTTCACTCCTTTTTCTACTCTACCCAACTCTCCTTTTACTCCACTTAGAGAATATCTGAGGATATATAATCTATGTCATCTCTCATTCTTATTGGTTTTCCCAATGTTACAATTGTATTGTAACAATTTTTTTTTATTTCAGTATATTTAGGAGGTAGAAGTGCTTTTTGTTACTTCGATGAATTGTGTAATGCTGAAGTCAGGACTTTTAGTGTGTCCTTCACCAGAATAGGGTACGCTGTGCCCTATAGGTAGATTTATATCTCTCACTCCCGCGTCCCTCTTCTTAGTTCTCAACATCCATTACACCACCTTATGACGATATATACCCATCGTTTAGCTCCCACTTATAAATGAGAACATGTGCTCTTTGGTGCTCCATTCCCAAGATAATACTTGGGATAATAAATAGTCTCCAGGTCTGTCCAAGTTTCTGTAAAAGACATTATTTCATTCCTTTTTATGTCTGAGTAGTACTCTGTGCTGTGTGTGTATACATATTTATTTATACATTTTATGTATTTATATATATATATATCTCACATTTTCTTTATCCACTCATCATTTCATGTGCACTTGAGTTGATTCCATATCTTTGCAATTTTAAAGTAAATTGCGCTATGGTAAACATTCAATTACAGGTGTCTTTTTCGTAAAATGGCTTCTTTTCCTTTGGGTAGATACCCAGTAGTGGGATTGTTGGATTGATTGGTAGGTCAACTTTTAGTTCTTTGAGGAATCTCCATAGTGTTTTCTATAGAGGTTGTACTAATTTACCATTGCACCAACAGCTTATAAGCATTTCCTTTTCACCTCATCTGCGCCAACATCTATAGTTTTTTGACTCGTTAACAATAGCCATTCTGACAAGGGTAAGAAGGTATCTCACTGTGGTTTTAAACTTGTATTTCCCTGATGATTAGTGATGTTGAGCATATTTTCATGTTTCTTGGCCATTTTTCTATCTTGTTTTGAAAATATCTGTTCATAAAAAATTTTTTAAGAAGAAAAGCCTATTTGTGACATCTTTATGAGATATATATCTTTCACAAGCAATAAACCCATTCAGAAAATCTTACTTCTAGAAATACCTTGTACATGTTGTTGATTACTTGAAATAATCAACTCAATATTTAATTATATTTTAATTTATTCATGGAGGCATTTTATATTTTAATTAAAAGTCAAGGACCATGTTTGCCAAAAGCCTTAGGGTGGAAATTTCCCCTAGTATTTAATTTTAGAGGTATTTTCCTACATCTTAGAGAGCATTGTTTTGCCTATGAAGAAGAAGACTTTTGTTTTAAAAGACTGCCTTCTTGTGTCCATAAAATTTAAAATGATCGAATAATGACCTTTGCTAAAATACTATTTGTTCTGAAGTTGACAAGGTGACCTATGTTTAACTGTCAGTTATTGTGCCTTCACCAGCCTGCTTTAAAAAAAAAAAAGTACAAAAAATACTGTTATAAGCATTAGTTCTAATTGTGACCAAATTCGTAGACTTATCCAGAATTGAAAAGATGTTATATATCTCCTTAGAAATCTCCAGCTACCTGTCTAATAAGTCTCATCTCTGCATGAGCTACATTATAAAAGTTGGAATGATTTATCATTTCTTGGTTTCTCATATTTTTAGTCAGAAATTCTAATAGTTGACACTGCCTCACACTGCTAGTTCATCCAGAAAAATGACATATTAAGTTACATGATTTTGAATTATTAATGTTTCTTCATCTGCTTTTCAACAGGACACCTGAAGATTTGCACAATAATTTTTTCATACTAAACTGAACAGACTGCACTCAATGGGAAACAATCTAATATGAATTATATAAAAGGAAATAATAAGCAAAAAATCATTTTGTTATTGAAACTAAATAGACATTGCACACTGAAAGTCACTGACTATATTTTGGATAGTTATTTGAATTAATTCGTAAATAAAATATAATGTCAACATTAAGAACCCCACCATTTTACTCTGTAATATAAACATCAAATCTTTTCATATATGAGGGAGTTATCATTACAGAATAGTTTTGTAAACTTTCCAAAATACCTACTATTGACCACAGAACACTTGGTTTATTAAATTAAACATGTTAACTAGTAGGTGTTATGTATTTTGGTAGGCAATAAGAAATCTAACTTCTTCCCATATTAATAAAATTCCTTTTATTAATTTAAAATTTATCATAGTTATCAACTCCTCCAGCAAATAATTCCTTTGTATACATCCCCCTACCAATTTCTTTTCTTTTTGGGGGGACAAATTTTTAAAAATTTATTACTAATAACAATTATCCAAATGCACAAAATGTGTTTTTATAAAGAAATGTCTGCAAAGATCAGCCTGAAACCTCTGTGTGTCAATTAGGAAAACAATACAAAATTTATATGCAAATCTATTAATAATAAATGTTTGTAATCACAGCAAAAAGAATCCATGATATCAAGTCATGAAATAATTTTTATGTTTGATACAGTAATAAAGTTAAACCTATATTTTAAAATATATTCAGTCATTTAATCAGACATTATTTACTATGTCACTTTGACATATTACATTTATTTTTTTACGTTTTTTTTTACATTTCAATAGACTCATGAGGTGCAAGTGTTTTTTGTTACATTGATGAAATATATAATACTGGAGTGAGAGCTTTTAGTGTATTCATCATCAGAACAGTATACATTGTACTTGATAGGTAATTTGTTATCCCTTACCCCCCTCTCAACCTCCCCTTTCTTAGTTTCCAATGTCCATTACACCACTTTATGGCCATATATATATATATATACATCATTTAGCTCCCACTTATAAATGAGAACATGTGGTATTTTTTTTTCTGTTTCTGAGATAATTCACTTAGGATAATGGCCTCCTGTTCAATCCAAGTTGCTGGAAATGACATTATTCCATTCCTTTTTATGGTTAAGGAGTAATACATGGTGTCTATACACCACTTTTTCTTTATCCATTCCTCAGTTGATGGGCACTTAAGTTGATTCCTTCTTTGCAATTGTGAATTTTGCTGCGATAAACATTCAAATGCATGTGTCTTTCTCCCACACATCCTGGGAAAATCTTTACCACCATACTAATCACAGTGTATTATAATTTTTGTTGTTTGTTCTCATTTACGTTTAATAAATTTTTACCATTAAATCTCTTTCTCCATCCACATCTAATTCTTGAGTTTATTAAATACAATGAATCTTAAAACACTATCTCAAACATTATCAATAAAAATAAACAAATAATGGAAATGCAGTGTTTTGAAGTGCATATTAATTTGATATAATCATTGTACATTCTTTTGAAATGTTATCTCTACATTTCAAAATTAAATCATTATATAATACTCATGTGCCTGATCTTTTTACCAATGTACACCTTCAGATTGGGGATGTACATTGGCGATTTGTTTTCAATTAACTAAGAGCTCTAGTGTCACTTGCATGTATGTTTTTGTCCTTATATATGGTATATTTAATTATTTTGTGCATGTCAATATGATGGTCAAGACTTTGGCTGTGGAATTTCCTGATTAATTCACAGGCATAATAAAATATTATTAAATGAATTTTAGATAAGTCACTTAAAAAGCTTAATTATGTCATTTATGAAAATGTCACTTATATGTAATGCATAGTTTAATAGTTCTGTAGTGGACAAGGACGTAAGAGAAATCTCTCAGTCTAGAGCTGTGCTGTTATCTATATTATATTATAAAAAGATCCTTTCCTGGCTAATAACTGGAAAATCACATTTTAGTAGCAGTACATGCCAGTCTAATGTACTTTCAAAGTATCCCTTCATGGCCACAATATTCAGGAAAATAGCATATTTTAAAACTTGGCTCATGATGGTAGCTCTTCACTAAAAGCTAATTATTCTGGAATATTCTGGTACTAAAATGAATCACAACTGCTCTTGATCCACTGGAGTCTCATGAAACACTTTCAAGGCAGAAATGCAGTTTAGTTGAAATAACAGATGGAATAAATGTTCCCCCTGAACCCAGTTTAACAAATATTGTAGCTGCCATCATGCTTATGATGCTGCTTTGCTCTGCAAAGCTTTTCTTAAAATTTGCAGAGTGTTTGGAATCAAATACGGGTTTATTAAACTAGAAATATGGAATCAAGGGTTTGAAAAGAATTTATACCGAAACATTGATTTTCAAATGGCAATGCTCAAGAAAATCTTTCACAAATTAGCAAGTCAAACCACATAAACTTGTTCTTTTTTGTTTTATTTTTATCTTTTACACCTCTTAAGATTCACACTGCGGTGTTCATGTTAATTACACTATTGTTTAATTATAGTTACTCTGTATTTGCTCCTAGATGCTTTATGAATAGTGTTGACCTATTTATTCATAATTATCAAGTCATAATTATGATAGGTATTATTAAAATTTTGAATTTAATATATTAAAAATATATTTAAAACAATTTTCTCAATCTTTTTTTTAAACTCAGTTTTAGAGAAATTCTGCGTCAAAAAATTAAACTGATACGTGTTGAGATTTTCCCATTGTTTAGGTGATCTATATGCATCATTTTAATCTATCCTTAACATCAGTAAGGTAGATAATAGGCTCTTTGTATGAGGAACATAAAGTTCAATATCTTGATAATGTCTGATAGAAGAAAAAAAAAGAGTGAGGATTCAAATCCAACTTTGGGTACCTAATCATCTCCATAAATGCATTTTAGAACATGTGGAATTGTTATTAGTGAGATAAAATGAATTTGCAAACCTCCTTTTTAAAAATCAGAGGCAAAAATCATGGTCCCTGAACTGAATTTGATATTCATATTTTTTCGATAGTTTCAATTAGTTGCTCACATTTAAATCAGAAAATGTCTCATTACGTTTCAGATTTCAAGCTTCTCTTAGAAAAGTAATATATGGCAATACAAGGCAACAACTGAGACCTTGGATCTCTGTTAACAAAGGTGGTCTATAATTTGCCTTATTCCAGCATTCACTTGTGCAGCTTACTTATTTCTCTGCATGTATCTGGTAAGTTATTTGAGTTTTCTACCCTTGCGTAAACATCCATTGCTTCTTCCAGAAATCATTTGCCTTACTTCCACCAGATGGCAGATTATGCTTACTTCCCTGATTAGAGCAAGGGAGAGAATTTGGATAAAGTTTATGACCCTTAAATTTAAATACAAAGCAGAATAACCCAATTTGACAGCATTTTGGCATTATTTCCATATTTCAGGGTGTAATACACAGCTTTGAAAGACAGATAATTCTATTAAATATTTTTTTTCCTCTGTGGTCATGATCTTAAACTCTTTGGGACAGCCAGACCAGGGGAAAAAAAAAATTAAAGAAGAAAAAAAAAAAGATAAAAGTAACAGAGATGCAAAGATAACAGAGAGAGAAAGAGAGAGATAGCATACAAGGTTCATACTTATAGTTCTTTCACAGGCTAAGACCTCACTTTTCTTGGGGTGTGATAATTTGGGACAATTTGGATTGAGTTTTTTTTTTTATTTGCAAATACAAATATTGACAAGTGTAGGTAAAAATGAAGCTGGGGGGAGTAGTGGTTAGGGATCCAAAATTGAGAACAGTTTAAGCTATAATGACATAAAACATTGTATCAGTATTACAAGTTCAATTAATCAGACATTTTAGCCATTAATATTACATTCAATCACTAAAATGAAGTAGGGAATCATTCTCAATGCAATCAACATTCTCTATAACTATTAAGTGAAAAGCTGGTTACCAAACAATACATTAATGGTTATAATGGCTAATACATATTATTATTTGTAAGGCACTTTTGTAAGTGTGTTCTATGTTTTAATTAATTGAATCTTTACAAAATCCTACATGATTAATTATATTATTTTCTCTCTTTCCAGATGAGAAGAATAGGGTACACAGATGTTAAGTAGTTACAAGTAGTAAGTCCACAGGTTTCTAGGGTAGAAAGCAGCAGAGCTGGTTTAGTACTATACAGCTCAAGAGCTTCTGATCCTAATTCCTCTATTCTGCTGCTTATTGTGAATCACTTTGTCTTAAAAATGAAATACATTCTAAATGGATAGAAATAAGGACTCGAACTAGTATACACCAAAATTTCAGCATTGATACTCTCTGGGTTGTGGAGCTATAAATTATTTTATTTTTTTTGTGTGTGAGTCTTTGACATTTTCAAAATATGTAGAGTTGTTATTTTGTAAGTCAAAACACTAAAGCATACTTTTTAAAACATGTTTATTGAAAATGTTGTTATTACAATTGTCAACAGCTAATTATATCGTAATATCTGCTAAATATAGATATGACTGAAAGAAATTACCAAATAGTTTTTAAATGCTCTGTAATATTCCCTATTTAGAAAGGAGCTGAGATTTCTGTTAATATCTATGTAATCAATACATTTTTATTAAATAAATTAATAGGTAAATGATTATCAAATAATGAAAAGTACTTTAGTTTTATTGTTATTTATAAGCACAAAGGGAAAAGAAAAACTGCCATTTCACTGACAATTTAATTAATATAATATGTATATCATACAATATAGAACTTCCTGTAATTTTAGATACCTTTTACAACTATAACTCTAGTTTTGATGAGCAACAATATCATGTGCTGTGGTAACCAAATAATATCCACTGCCTATTCTTGCTTATTTCTTAGAAAACCAGTATTTTAGAAAGTATATTGAAATTATAAACAAAGTCTAAAATGTTCATTGAGTTTCAATTGCTTTGAAAATTTAAAACAATACTTCTGAATCTCAGTTTACTTCTCTGAATTGTTTTTATTTTATGTGATTCTGTTTGAAAATCAATGCCCTCTTTAAACTCCGGATTACAATTCAAGTATAAAATTGTATTACTACTATTATAAAATTGGGTTCATAGAAGACTTCAGATTGACTACCTTTGATTTATTCTTTTCTCATGTCATTAAAGAGATATAGAGATTAGACATTATTTTATCTTGCATTATTTTGTTCTAAACTAAGGGCATTTTCTCTTATTCAAAGAGTAGATACTATATAATTGCTGTTTTAACCAAGCTATTTTCATATTAAAATATATAAATATATTTGAAAAACTTAATTTTCTCCCTCATAGCTCGCTTGTCATTAATTCAAATTTACTACAGTCAAATTTACAATTTGCATAATTGATCCTCTTGTATTCCTACACTTAACAAAGAAAATATATCTTTTAAACTTCTAAAATCTTTAAACATTAATGAATAGACTCTATTGTGAACACATTATACTTGATTATTTCTATCAGACATATAATTGATGATCAAAATATATACTGAATGATTGAAGCAATGATTTAAATAAAATAGTATTTTTATACTAAAATATTTAAATAAAATTGTATCAAAATAATCTCACGAGTTTATTGTGGAATAAAGGCTTGGGAAATATAAACCTACATTGTTTAGTGAATTATCTTTCTAATTAAAAAGAATTGAACAATTTAAATTTTATTGTTTCTATTAACTATATATGTAATATGGCTATCATGCTCAAATTATAGTAATAATTCTGAATAATATTAGGAAATATAATTCATGCTATTAATCCTAACTTCCTTGCTCTTTAAAATGTTTAACTTACTTTTCTTCTTGGGAGTACTTCTGCCAGACTGAGCCCATTCATCTAAATTAAATTGAATTCACTTGTAATATTCCTGCTTCTAAAAATTCGTATACTATGTTGTACTCAGATTTCTCGTACTTGAAGAAATTACAGATTTAATCTTATAAATTTGAACTTGATATCAAAGCCAAGTCACATTTCAGACAGCCCATTTGAGAAATTTAATATATATTATAATTTATAACCACTAATGTATCAGAAACACTGTGGTTCAGTGAACAAAGTTCAAAATTGTGAAATATAAAAGAAGATATATATCTTTATTCTTTGAGCACATGGTGAACAATAGAAATAAATTTCCTCCAATATTTTACATTCTTTTTGTTCTTCTAATGACACTTAGAACAACATTTTGTGAGGTAGAGAGTTGAGTTAGGTTTACTATTGAAGCAGTGAACATCTTCAACTTCATGGTTTAATCCACCACATGCCATTAAATATTTCCTAAATTATCAATGATTTCTTGACTCATTATAGCAGACATATCAAGACTTCTATATGAAAATAAAATTTGTTTTTTAAAAATAATTACCAAGAACCGTAATGGGATTTATTTACTTGCTATCCTAACTCTAGAAACTTCATGGTAGTAAAGCCTTAAAAGGTTTTCATTATTCAATAATTCCCCATAATTCATTTATTACACCATGAAAAAAAGGTCAAGATGTTTGTATGTCACTCATTGTAAAGACAGACATCTGAGGAAATGGAATATGTCTCCCTTTAAAAATAAGAGCTAAATTTTATTGATTAATTATAGTTTATTGGAGCTGTTTGAAGTTCTTCATCTGGAATATAAACTCACCTAATTCTATAAACTTTATGGAATAGTTACTATTACTGTCTTCATTTTATAGATGTTAAAACTGACACTAGGAGCACTAGGTAAGTTACCCAATTAGTAATTTTCATGTGGTTTTAAATCTGTGGTTTTAATGATAACCCTGTACTGTCTTGGAAAATCCCTATAAATTATGGAAAACATTCTTAACAGTGGATAGGAATTATGTAATAAATCCCAGCCGCAAGCAAAAATCTCTGTAATCCTCCAACACTGATGGGAAAAATAAGTAAAGAAGAAAATTTAAAGCATATGATTGTGGAGCAAGAGAGAACCAAACAAAAGCTACTAGCGACTTAAAAATTACATCTCAGACCCAGACTCTGACTCTAGAAGAGCACGCGTTCACAGGTATCGACTCCGACATGAAATTCATAATAAATCAACTGACGCAAATGAGATTCATTAGCACCTGCTGTATTAGTTCCTAGGGCTGCTATAACAAAGTATCAATAACAGGGTAGCTTAAAAAGACAGAAATTTATTTTATCACAGTTCTGAAGATTAGAAGTCCAAAATTAAGGTGACATCAGGGCCGTGCTCTACCTGAAGTCTCTAGAAATGTTTCGTGTTTTGCTTCTTCCTAGCTTCTGGTGGTTGCTGGCAATCCTTGGTACTCCTTGGCGTATAGACATATCATTCCAATCTCTGTCTCCATGGACACATGGCATTCTCCCTGTGTGTTCATGTGGTTTCTCTGTGGTTCTTTCTTATAATGACATCAGTAATTGGTTTCAGGGCCCACCCTAAACCAGCATGACCTCATCTTAAGACCCTATTTTCAAATTAGGTCACATTCACAGGTACTAGAAGTTATAATAGGATTTTGGCAAGTATCTCCTTGGGAGACACAATTTAACCAAAAACCTACCATTTCTCTACAATACATAGTATATAAATAGGGGAAAAAATGAGTTTTGTATTAATGAAAAGTAAATGTATATATATCACTAAAAATATTAAACATTAATTACCCATAGTGAATTTAAGACAGATATTATGGTTTAATCTATCATTTGGGGAGTATAGTTTAATTAAACTATAATGATGGGAGATTTTATTCATTGACCATATTTAAAATATTTCAATGCAAATCATATGTAAATTAATAGAACTTGTTGCTTGATAGCTGGGTTTTGTTAAGAAAAATCACTCAACTTGTATATTACTAGAAATTGTTGATCGGCAATCTAAAATCACTATTAACAAGGCTTGGGATATTAGTAAATGCATCTAGTAAACTCATTCTTATGCTAAACAAAGCATGACTTAATGTGTTATCCACTCTCTATAAATATATTCCCCTGCCCTAAATCAGCTAATGATCTTCCTCACAGATCATCATTATAGACTCTTTTCCTCAAGTATCTGATAATTCTTGGTTGCTCTTGTGACAGTTTGTTTGGCTGTGCAGAAGCTTTTTAATTTGATCAGGTCCCATTTATTTATTTTCGTTGTTGTTGTGATTGCCTTTGGGGTCTTCTTCATAAATTCTTTGCTTAGGCCAATGTCTGTACATTTTTAATTGCAATTTTAAAGTGAATTGTAAGAGAACCTCAGCTTTGTGCGTGATAAGAGAATATGTCAGTATTTTAGGATTCCACATTTCATCTATAAAATATGACTTTTATCACAAGAAAAGTGAAATGTTGCTTTGCAAAAAAAATCTGTTGTAGATAAAATAAGAGAAAGAGAAAGTAAACAAAGTATGCTTGTAAGAGAGAGAAAAAATGAAACTTTTCCCTCTTGTGATAAGTGTATTAACTTATCACACTTAATACAATACAGAATACTTCTGGTTATCCAAAATGTGTGGAGTTTTCTCCATACACCATGCAGTTCTCCGTTAGATACAAACCAACTGGATGTCCTATAATTTAACTCAATTTTGACACTAATCAAAGTTAGTGGTGATCCCCACCCCCTATGTTAAGAGCTAATTCCCACAAGACTGACTCCCATGTCAAATGTCAATAACAAGCCCCAAGTTGTGACCTGTGCTTTTGACTGACTCACTAACTATAAATTGGTGTTGTCACTTCCCCCTTCTCAGGTTTAACAATTTACTAGTATGGCTCACAGAACTAAAGGGAACACTTTACTTTCATTTACCCATTTAATATAAAGGATATTACAAAGAATACAGATGAACAGCCAGATGGAAGAGACACATAAAGCAAGGTATGTGAGAAGGAGTTTGACACTATCATGCTCTCTTCAGGCACACCACCCTCCAGGCACCTCCATGTGTTCAGCAGTCTCGAAGTTCTCTGAACCCTGTTCTTTTGGGGTTTTATGGAGGCTTCGTTATGTAGACGTGATTGATTAAATCTTTGGCCATTGAAGATCAACTCAACCTTTAGCTATTGTCCCCTCCATGGAGGTTAGAGATGGGGTCAAAATTTCCAACACTGTGCTATAATCACATGGTTTGTTCCCCTGACAACCAGGCCCACCATGAGGCTAGCCAGGAGCTCTAACCCATCAGTCATCTCATTAGCATACAAGAAGATACTTGTCATGTTGGAGATTCCAAGGGTTTTATAAGCTGTGTGCCAGCAAATGGGGACAAAGATCAAATATATGCCTATATTATAAATCACAATATCACAATACCACTACATAAAAATCATTGAATCACAAAGGAAGACAGCAAGAGAGGAAGAAATGATCAAAGGAACTACAAAAGAATAAGAAAATAATGAACAAAATGATAAAAATCGGCCCTTGGTCCTTGCCTATCAGTAAACACTTAAGTGTTAATGGGTTAAATTCTCCAATCAAAAAACATAGAGTAACTGAATGGATTAAAAAAATCAAGATCCAACAGCATACTGCCTACAAGAAACTCACTTTTGCTTTAAGAAAACACATAGGCTGATAGTGAAGGGATGGAAAAGGATATCCCATGCAAATAGAAACCAAAATAAAGAAGGGGTAGCTACACTTATATCAGACAAAATATACTTTAAGTCAAAAACTTTCACAAGAGACTAAAAAGATCATTATATAATGATAAAGTGGTCAATTCCCTAAGAGTATATAACAATTGTTAATATGTATACACCAAACATGGGAGCACCTAAATACATATACCAAATATTAACAGAATTGAAGGGAGAACTAAACAGCAATAGAATAATACTAGGGGAATTCAATAAATGACTTTTGACAATGGATAGATCATTCAGACAGAAAATCAATAAACAGTAAACTTAAAAATCATTACAGAATAAATGACCTAACAGATATATACAGAACATTCTATCCCACAGCAACAAAATAACATTCTTTTTAAGCACATGTGGAATATTCTCATTGATCATATATTGGGTCACAAAAAATCTTAACTAATTTAAAAAGATTGAAATAATATCATGTATCTTTTTTTTTACCTCAATGGTATGAAATGAAAATTAATGACAGGAGGAAAATTAGACAATTCACAAACATATATGAATTAAACTACAACCTCCTGAACCTCAAGTGACTCAAAGAAGAAATAAAAAGGGAAGTAAAAAAAATTGTGACAAAAGAAAATGGAAACACAACATACAAAGCTTATGGGATCCAGCAAAAGCAGTTCTAAGAGGGAAGTTTATAGTGATAAATACTTAAATGAAGAAAAAAGACAGTTGTCAAATAAACAACCCAATGTTATACCTCAAGGAACTAAAAATAGACAAACAAATTAAGCCCAAAGTTAACAGAAGGATGGGAATAATAAAGATCAGAAAAGAAGTAAATGAAATAGAGAATAGAAACACAATGGAAAAGATAATAAAAGTGAGTTTTTTTAAACAATAAACAAAATTGACAAATATTCAGCCAGACCAAAAAAAGAGATGACAAATAAATTATAAATGAAAGAAGAGTCATTACAATTGATACCATAAAAATACAACGGATCATAAGAAACTACTATGAACAATTACATGCCAACAAACTTTATACCTACGATAAATGAATATAAAAGATATAGATAAATTCCTACAAAAATACGGCCTGCTAAGACTGAACCATGAGAAACAGAAAATCTGAACAGATCAATAATGAATGAGAAGAGTGAATAATGAATCAAAACCGTCCCCCTCAAAATATCCCAGAACCCAATGGCTTTGCTAGTGAATTCTACCAAATATTTAAAGAATTGAAGCCGATCCTTCTCAAACTCTGAAAAAGCTGAAGACCAGAAAACACTTCCAAACTCAGTTTACAAGGCCAGCATTACTCTCATACCAAAGCCAGATTAAGACACTATAAGAAAAAAAGAATTATAGGCCAATATGTTGGATGAACATAGATATAAAAATCCGCAATAAAATACTAGGAAAACAAATTCAACAGCACATTAAAAAGATCATACAGGCCAGGCGCCGTGGCTCACGCCTGTAATCCTAGCACTCTGGGAGGCCGAGGCAGGCGGATTGTTTGAGCTCAGGAGTTCGAAACCAGCCTGAGCAAGAGCGAGACCCCGTCTCTACTAAAAATAGAAAGAAATTAATCAGACAACTAAAAA
>CAUYRB010071616.1:0-27804 GCA_963574695.1 Propithecus perrieri | reverse complement strand
AACCACAAACCACTTTTGACCACAGTGATCCATTGGTACATCCTATCCTAAATTTCACTGGTATTACTAATTATATTCCTAACACACTCAGAGGCCACATAAAACAAAACGTTATCAGGTCTGCCTGATATATTCTAATCTGCTTGTCTCATATTTCCATTTAACTCATTAGAATTTTGTTGTCAAAATGAGTGCAGCCTTACTCAGAAATGACAGTGTTAAAAACCAAGATGCTGTTAAAAATTTTTTTAAAAAAATCCTTCTTGCTAACAGTATCCAACTTGCTCTCTTTCTCTAACATTTTTGATCCATGGTTTAATAATGCCCCAAAACAGGTGTACTCAAATTATAGTATACTTACCTGTGCACCATCAGGATTTATTTTTGTCTGTGAAAGAGATCACCATCCATGGACTAATAAATGTCTAAGGTCATGAAATGATGAAAGGAAATATCTATTAGGATATTTGGTCACCCTCTCTCTATATATAGCTCTGAAGAAATCCAATGCTGGACTAGATCCCTCAAACTTTTCTCTAGGTGTGACTGCCAATCTATTTTAGGTGGAGATTCCCTTTGGGGAAAATCTATTAATTATCTACCTGGCCATCAAGAAAATAGCTTCATGCATTTCATCAAGAGAATACTTTTGCCTTGCTGAGGTGTTGCTTCCCATGAATACATAAATAGAAATCTTTCTGATGGGAGGCAGGGATGGGTGAAATCATACCTAATAGGTGCTATGTACACTATCTGGATGATGAGCATGCTTATAACTTGATCTCAAGTGGTACAAAAGCAATCTATGTAACCAAAACATGTGTATTCCCGTAATATTCTGAAATATAAAATAAATAAAGAAAGAAATAGATGGATAAATAAATAAATAAATAAATAAAAAGAAATCTTTCTATAACCTTAGGAAATGCTGCTGATGAAATTGCTGCCTCTGTTGCAACTCAACAAAAAAACAATTGATTTACTGGCTAAGATTGTATTAGACAATCACATTGCCATAGATTACATATTAGCTGAGAAAGGAGGTATACGTATTATGTGAAATACCTCTTGTTGTATATACATAAACACTTCTCATGAAGTAGAAACTCATCTAGGAAAAATTTAAAAAGAAATCAGTTGGCTGCAACAAATCACTAAAGAAGAACTGAGATTTAATTTTCTTCATGATGTTTTTAGTTGGCTCCCTAATGGAATAGTTTCTTTTTTCTTTTTTTTTTTTTTTTGTGGCCTACGCATTCTCTTTTTGATTGTAACTGTTGTGTGCATTATATTTCTACAATTAAATTTATTAATGCTGGCCAAACATGGTGGCTCACACCTGTAATCCTAGCACACTGGGAGGCAGAGGCAGGAGGATCACTTGAGCTCAGGCGTTCAAGAACAGCCTGAGCAAGAGCGAAAACCATCTCTATTAAAAATAGAAAAAGAAATTAGCCAGTCAACTAAAAATAGAAACAAAAAATTAGCCGGGTGTGGTGGCTTGCACCTGTAGTCTCAGCTACTGGAGAGGCTGAGGCAGGAGGATCTCTTGAGCCCAGGAGTTTGAGGTTGCTGTGAGCTAGGCTGACGCCACGGCACTCACTCTAGCCCAGGCAACAAAGTGAGACACTCTGTCTCAAATAAATAAATAAATAAATAAAATTAATAATGCTATGTATCTCTCGTTTTACTTCTTTTGAGAAAACTTAAATCATGCAATCCCCAAAACTATAGATGATTCAACAAGCAGCAGCTATATAAATCAATGAATGTTTTGACTGAGGTCTCATTTTTGCCACTCTGTGACACTATCCAATTCAGCTTCAGGGTACACTTAAAAATTCTTCACTGAGCCATCTCGACACCACCCCCTGCCCCACGTGGGATGGGACTATCTACCGTCTTGGCAATGAGGGACACCCTGACACTCAGTCTTTGATTATCAATGCTTTCAAGAAGAAATATCTTGAGCAAAAGGAGGAAAGAGAAAGAAAACAACTCTTTTGATCTGAGAAATGTCACCTCATTTATATTATCAAGCCAACAGAGGAATGTAAAATGCGACAATGGTCACTTCCCACTCCTCCTTTGAGCTAAACAATTAGCTCTCGAAGTCATTCACTATATGTGTTCTAGACTGACAGCAAGTAGACATAAAATGCCACACACTGGACAGCAAAACTCCTACGCTGTAGTTCAATAATGCATACAGCCAACCACTAATCAATGCTATTTCTGTAAACTAGTGAGAACTCATGTCAAACAACGTTGTATCAGCCCATTCCTCTTCCCCTTTTGCCTTTAAAAACCTGCTTGTAACAAAGGCCAGATGATGCACTCCCCAGGGCAACTTGGAAGTATTTCTCAGGCAGCCATCCTCACTTTGGCTCATGTAAATTCTTTAAAATTGTATTTTGTGCCTCAGTTTCTTCCTTTTAGTTTAAGATTCCTTAGTTAACATTTTAAATAGTCTGGAAACTCAGAAAGATAAGACTTAAGATTTCTTTCATCTGATAGTCTACTCTTGGATACATAAATGATTCATGTGAAAATAGTCATAAGATAATTGAAAGCTAAATTCTGAGTTGATGGTAATAATTATAGAAGGAACACAGAAGGAAATTTTTGTAGTTGGTCAGAACCAAGTTTAAATTGTGTTAGTAGCTAGGCAATAGACCTCGGGGACATTATGTGACTTCTTTATCTCTGAGTTTCATCATCTGTGAAGTGGGTATAATTATTACAACGTCCTCAAGGTTTTTATGAAGATTAAATAATATACTGCATGTAAACTTCTCAGCCCACTTTGGCACATAAGAAGCATTCAGTAAAAATTAAATGTTATTTTTATAGGACATAGGAGGGACTTTTAAAATATGAGCATGAATTGGGTAGACATAGGGAAGAGAGAAAGAACTGCAAAGAAGGAGATTGACTCATGCAAATGAAAGCTCTCAAGGACTATTTCAGACCAAGGAGACAGTAATTCCAGTACAGGGTGCAATTAGAGAGGAGAGGGAAATAAATTTGGGAAAATGGGCATCCTAGATTTGGATATACAAGGCATCTAGGCCAGCTTAGGTTTACACAAGATTGGCAATTGCTCACCAAACATTTTTTTTTCTTTTTGAGTAGAAAAGTAAAACCATATGGTTTACGGAGTGTTGTTATCAAGGCATTGTAAAGAAAGTATGCATATTTCTCAGTGTGAAAAATGAAATAAATAAGACTTGAATAATTGGTACCGACTATTTCTTTAAACAAGCAGCCACATTCACCCTGAATCATGAGTCCCTTAATTGTTGGTTGTGACTTTGTGCTAAAGGGCAGACTGGTATGTTTCTTCTTTAACTGTGAAATTCTTCACTTTTATTGTTTCTCACTTGCACTTTAAAACTCTGTAAATGTTGTATTATTACACTATCATGTAGCGCAATAGCTGTTATCTCTCACTTCTCTATGCTGATCTATGCAAGGCACCTCTGTCAAATAAATCAGGACCTCTTGCCAGATGAGAATGATTCATCAGTATTGCTGTGCTTTTTCATAATCATCATCTTCTCAATGTATTACAAAGGGCCATTAGCAGCCTTTAATTTTCCAGGTTTGGTACAGCATAACAACTTTATGTTTCAGTCCTTTTTTTGTAAAGAAATCAATGGTTTTAAAACTAAACTACTCAAGACAAACATGTCAGATTCATTAGCATCTGCCCTGGTTGTCTGTATGGAGGTTACATTGCAAACCTGATTTGCATTTTTATCTGCAAGGAGCACAAGGTTTGAATTGCCTAAATGTTTACTTAATTATTACTCCCATTCTTTTCCACACCCATTTACCTCAAACCCTCCACAAGCAGAGAGCAAGACTAATTAGTATCTAATTGATATTTTTTCAATAGTGTAACAAAATCACTTTCAATACAAAGAAAGTCATTTCATTATACACTGTAGAGAACACTTAATCAGTCACAATAGCAAATATGGGAGTATTTATTAGGTTTTCAAAATGATGTATTTTAAATAAGAAGCACCTGGTTGTCTCTACTAGATTTTACTTCTGAAATAGGAAGAGATTATAACCACTCATTTATTTCTCACACATTTACTGGGAGATTATTGTGCAATCACTGAGCTACGCATTGCAGATACAGAAATGAATAAGGTAAGATTTCTCTCAAGAAACCCATTAGCTATGGGAGAAACAGAGTCAGAAAAAATAATTTAAGGATATGGGATGATAATTTGTATAGAGTATCATGGAATCACAGAAAAGGGCCGACTAATTCAGTTTAAAGAGGTCAAGGATAGATTCCTGAAGGAGATAACACATGAGCCAAAGAGAATGCGGCAAATTAGCTATCAGATTGAAGGGAGGATGGGAAAAAGGCATTCTACACAGAGAGAAAATCACTAGCAAAGGTAGGACTGTTAGGAACATACTCCAAACTTCTATTGCTGAGTATATTTCTTATTCATGGAATGCATTCAGGTCGCACAGTAATTTTTCAGCATACATTTCACAAAAGAAAAGTAATGTATTTCCATAACTTCATATAAAATATGCTTTTGCATTAAATAAAATAAAAAGGAATTTATTTGTGCCTTTTAAAAATATTGTACGTGCACTTCACTCTTTTGTAAATAACTTTCTGTGCTCCTGAAAGGTCAAATGACTTCCATTGCTCAACCCCCCATGCATGTCCTGGACTTTGGGGACTTTGACAAAACTGAGTAAATGGTAAGGAACTGCCATGATTTCAGTAGAGGGTGATATTGGAGATAAGAGCAAAGCAAATTTTAAGATTTACAGGCATTACAGATCTGGACAAACATGAAAAATTAGCTCAAATTATTAGATGTGAGAAAAACTGGCAATTGGGAGCCAAAATAGTTTCTTGAGTTATATATTAATATTTACCGCACTAACTCATAATGGTTTTGTTTCTTCAGTAATATATCATCTGCTTTAATTTTCTTCTAATAGTAAATAAAAGAATAATTAAAATTGAAAAATTCATTTGAAGGCTCTAAGAAATATAGAAGCCCATCAGCCAAAGACCTCCAAGAACATACCTTTATTAAAAGTTAGACCTATTTAGATTTCAGCAACAAGGGTAATTTATAAGTATGTCAGGGCTCAGAACATGATACCCGAAAAGATGGTACCTTGGTATGCTGAGTATTTTTCACTGAACGAAATTGGTAAAACTATAGAAGCAAGGTGTCTCTGGCCTTCTCCTGTCCCCTCTTTCCTGAAGCGGGTCATATAACCTGGATTTTCCTTTACCCTTTTCTCCCTGAAATATGCCATAAAACCTAGGAAAGTCACTCTCTGACATTGTCCTTTCCTTTTTCCCTGGAGACCCTCATGTGACACTTATCCTACCATACCCTGAAAGGGAAGGAATGTCACACAGAAATACAGAAAAGAATCTGAACAAACAGGCTTTGCTGAGTTCCCCCCAATTTGTTGCCATTATTAGATCATACTCTTTTGTCCTACAATCATACTTCTGCATGAATTTCCATCAAAATACAGAGTTTTCCCTGGGCCCTTGAGTCTTCATATCTAAAGGATCTTGTGTCCCCTAAAACGCATATTAAATAGTTTGTCTGCTTTTCTCTGTTAATATGTCTTTTGTTATGGGGGTCTTAGCCATAAACTTTGTGATGGATGAGGAAAAGATATTTCTTTTTCTTCTCTAAAGTACTTAGGCTGTGTTGGTAAAGGGAGATTGAGAGGGGCTTTGTATGTGTGATTCTAAAGAGAGTTTAAGGAAAACAAAGATACTTATGGATTAGGTGTTGGCAGTAAGTAGGGACAATTGGGTTGTTGGTTAGTTGTTATTTTTTATCTAGAAAGCGAGAGGAAGCTTGACTAATGTTGTCAGTATAAAAGAAGTAGTTAGAAGATAAAGAAGATTTAGTCAATGTTTTTAATTTGTAGAGTCTTTATATCTGTCTTATTTTAGAGGTGGTCACAAAGTGGTCACAAACAGGCCATGTCTGACTTTTGGATGTACTCTGTGAGTGTTGTTTGTAATAGCCTAGCTGTTTGCTATTGGTGGCCAGAGCTGGGTCAGCTCATAATTTATTCTGTAGAGCCTAATTCCACACATTTTCAGAATTTTATCGATTAGAAGTTGGACTGGAATAAGTTTATCATAATTTTTTAGTTTGTTTTTTTGTTTGTTTGTTTTCTGACTGGAGGATGTGTTATTCAATCATCTTCCATGACTATGCCTGCACAGTAGGATTTAAGGCTCTGGACAGAAGATATTGGCCAATGTGTCCTAATATGAGACTCTGGAGTCAGAGGCATAGATTAACAAATACAGATGAGGAAAACATAGCTCAAAGAATGGCAAGGCCTGTGCTAGACCACATGGTCATTTTCATTAAACTATTCATGAATTTTTTTACCTGATCTTTGTTTTTCATCTGCAAGTATAACAGGAAATATTTGCTACTTCAAGTTCTCTTTGTCTAACCAAGGGAAAAGTTGGTGCAAGTGATTGTCTAAGACCATACTGGGTAATGGATATAAACTACTCACTTTAGACTCTAGAGCAGATCTATGCTTATTTATGACTGAAAAAAAAAAAGGGTCAGAAAAAAATTCAGAACTTTTTTTTATTTGCATTATTCCACAATTGGAATTGCAGCTCATACAGCATGCATGAAAAGGGAATAGGGTAATACCTAAAGGGAACTCTCCCGAGTAGCACACTTGCCTTATTTTAGAGTTCTCTGGGTATTCTTAATACAGATTAAGGATTGAGTATGATACGAGTAATGGATATTTTGAGTAATACCAAGGCTTTGCAAAACTCTTCAGTGATAGTCGCAGTATAATTTGTATCCTTGACACTGGAAAGTTAGATTGGAATTCCCCAGTTTAGAAATAAAACAAATAAACAATTTTTGTTTTTTGTTACTGTTAAAACAGCAGCTCTCTGGCAAGCAAAAACCTCAATTCATCCTGAGACTAAACTAACAAATCATATCATATTTATAGCCCATACCTGCAGGCAACTGATTTGTTTTATAGTGCTTTTTAAGGTGCTCATAGGGGATTCTGGGGTTCTAAGCCTGTATGTTTTGAATGACAGTCCACCTTTACTATGGCTGCCCATAGAATAGCAAGTAATCTAAAACATATTTTAATTTGTTTGGTCTATTTTATGGCAGATTCTATGGAGGTCAGGAAGCCTCTTTTGTCAAAGCATTCAAAATTACCAAGGTCCACTCCAAAAGCACACCTACCATCTATATAATTATTTGTATGTTTATCTTTTATTAGATGGAAATCTTGGGTAGAGATGAGCAATTTAGTCATTTGAATTGATTTAATTTCTGGAATATGTTTGTATATTAAAATGGTGACTTTATGCCTATGATACTATGGCTTTCCTGACACCCATTTAGTGGGAATCAACAACAAACAATATTAAATCAGCGTTATCCAAAGGAATTTGTGTAAGGTCTGTACTGGGCATGAACATTTCCTTAATGGATTCACTGGGTTCAGGATGTTACAGTGATAAATAGTGATATGTGAGGTAAAGTGACAATGAGGACGTTAGCAAATCTCCAGAGACCTTAATTTATCCTGTGAAGTATATTACGGATGTCAATGATTGACAAGTTTATTTCTCAATTGTTTTTTTTCATTTAAAAATTGATTTGTTGACAGTTATTATGGCAGTCCATGCATAAAACTTGAGTATGCTTCTTTTAGCCAGAGAGATATAGTCATTAAAACATACTTATATTAATGTTTTAATTATACATAATTAACCTAGAATGACTTCACTTTTCTTTTCGCATATCCATTTTCTTCAATCCTAGATTTAGTAAACAAAAGAGCTCTCACAATAAGTGTAAAATAATTAAAATCTAAAGGATGTCAAATAAATCAGACTATCCACATTATTCTTTTTATATAAGGAAAAGAAGCATATGTTTGCTTTGCCTGTGGGCTAGAATCTTATCAGTTTTATTTATCTTAATACTCCAAACAACATTATTAATCTGAATTTGAAGCTTTAATCAATCTGGAAAAGGCAAAATAAAAAAAAAATTTCAGAAGGGGTAGATATGAACATAAATAATAAATATTTATATATGAGAAATAGTTACAGGCAATATCTTAAACCCAAAAATGCATATCAGTGATTATTAAAAACCTTCAATTTTTTTTTAAATAAGGAACTAAAAGAATGATTTAATTAAATTGTGGCCCAAAGTCCCAAAGAAGGTAAACTTAAAATTCCATCATTTTATAAAATATTACCTTTTTCTTATATTTATAAGTTTCTTAAACTAGTCTCAAGATCCTTCAGGTACACCTTATGTATAAGTATTTAAACATAAGCTATGTATTGTTTGGATTATATAAATACTCAAGTAAAATAATGTAATATGAAAACTGTAATATAAATAATTACAAGTATCCAAGTAAAAAATAACTTTAAAGACCAATACTCAGCTTAAAAATAAAATTAACATTATCAGCATGTCAAATAAGATAATATAAACATAATATTGAATATGACATCCTAATGAACTATAAAAGTTCTGTTGAAAGCTGGACATGGCATACTTATTATGAGAATAATTATATATTCAATTTTAATGATTATACCCCATATGGTCTCAATAATCAGTGTTAATTAACACCTTTAAATAAAGTATCCAAAATTGATTTCCTCAAGACAGAGACAACAAGAAGGCAAAAATGAATAACTAGTTATTTTTTGTAGGTGTACATGTCATATAACATCTACAAATTTCAAGGCACAACAAATAAATATACGTAGAACACCATCCAAAGAACTCTGAACATTGTCTTAATTTTTAGCAACTCATATTAAATATAAGAAAGAAGATAATGAAAACTATTGTTAGTGAAAAATGTTTTATATGTATGTGTGTGTGTGTGTGTGTGTGTGTGTGTATATATATATTGACTTAGAAATTACCCAGGTATATTATGCATTCAAGAAAATTAATGTGTTCTATGATATTTAAACAAAATATAATAGGTAAATGGTGTCTGTAAAAGAGCAATACTGAAAAGAAAGACTTGCAGGTATAGTTTCACTAATGATGAGGGAAGAAGGAAGTGAACAAGATATTTAGGTGAGAAGTCAGCATGTAATTAATATAAAACCTACAGCTTTAAATTTGGTCTTTATTTATTTTAAGTCTAGAAATTAAATTTTATACCTTTGTTGAAAAGATGAGGCTATTGCTAAACATGGGAAATAAAAAAGTTGAATTTATTACTTGCTAATTAAGAGAGAGCTCCATTGTTTGCTGTCATCTTGCTACCAAGAAGTCTACTGATAATGTTTAGAGAAGGGTAAACTTCAAGGATCAGTGGTCTTTCAGAAGTAGATGTGTTTAGAAATGCTGAGTATTACCTATGGAAGCACATTTACTGGTGTTTAGATATTGGTTTCATGGTCAATGGAGTGAGGCTGTTTCTGAATGGATGCATTCTCAAAGTGTGGGACTATCACTATTTCACTGGCTTTCAGAAGCTAGTATCGATGAAGTGATCACTGATTCCTCAGAGTTATGGAGTTAATTGTGTCCCTCAAAATTCATATGTTAAACCTCTAGTTTCCAGTTTGATTATATTTGGAGAAATGATCTTTAAAGAGGCAATCACAGTTAAATAAGGTCATGATCCAATAGGGCTGGTGTCCTTATAAGAAGAGGGACAACAAAGATAATAGGATCATCTCAATAGATGCAGAAAAAGTATTTGATAAAAATCCAGCACCCCCCCATGATAAAAAACTCTCAACAAATTAGGCATAAAAGTACATATCTCAAAATAAGAAAAGCCTTATATGATGAACCCACAGCTAACATCATACTGAATGGGAAAAAATTGAAATCATCCCACAAGAACAGAGATGTAGACCAATGGAATGGAACTGAGAACTCAGACATAAAACCATCCTCATATAGCCATTTAATCTTTGACAAAGTAGATAAGGTATGTTAATATGTAATTTCTTGTGATATTACTTTTATATTTCTGATTTATATCCATAAAAATGAAAGCGTTTGGTTAAATTGCTCATATTATAGTGCATTAAAGATATCGAAATTTCTTAATGAAATATTTCACTATCACTGAGATAAAACTTGTGGTTAAATACGTTTTTTAGAGGAAGAAAAGTAGTTCCAGCAAACACTCCCTCAAAAAAGATTATAGTTCCTTTTATCTACACTTATTTCTTTCACTCTTCCACAACTTTTTTAACCTTTCTGTCTCATGTGATTAACTGGAAGCATCTTGTGAAAGCAAACTTCTTAGCCTTAATTAACATTATCTTTCCCGGGTTTAGAATCATTTCCCACAAATGGTAGGTGCTCAAAAAGTATTAATTGAATGAATGACTGAACTTCAGGTATATATATGGTGCAATGATTTCCTAACGGCACTTCTAGAATAACAATAATTATTAGAAAATTATAGGGGAATCATTGTTATAAAGACAATTACTAAATCACAACATTCTCAATCAATAAAAATACTTATCAAATCTATCCAATGCATATACATTCCCATCAATTAGATCTCCTAAACTCTTCACTAGCAAACAAATAATGACCTTCAGGCACTATTTCCCACAAGTGAGTCATAATTAAAGATCACACAACTCTATTGTTCAATCATTAAAATTCATTGCACCAAATCAATGCCTTAAACAAAGATCCTAATTAATAAGGAGATAATTATAGAAAAGATAATAATGTGGATTGTACTATGAGTTTTTTATAGACTACAAATTGTTTATATAAAGAACACAATGATAGTATTTATAAGAATTTCTCTCATTTGAGTACATTTTTGGGGATATAATTCATTGAGACAGACAATTTTGTCACTATTATAAAGTAATACTTTCGAGAGTAGTTCCATTTTGCTTGGTTTATCATCCATTAGCCTATTAACTGCAAATTATATAATATTATATAATATACTGTCAATGACAATATACTGGTTTATCCAATATGGTAGTCATAGTGATTTTAATTTTAATATAAAGTCTTAGGAATCAGAAAGTATATAATCATTCTTCATTAAGATTCACATCATCTGTGAAGTTTGGGTCACGTAGTAGAAATTGATTATAACAGAAATTCTTATGATGTATATTTCCTAAGATTGATATGAGATCTGCTGACACAGATTACTGAAAAGCATTAATTATGGAACATGAAAAATGGAAATAAATATTCAAATATAAAGATAGCACATTAAAATAAAGTTTGCATGCTAAGCAGGTATTTTTCATACTTTTTCATGATTTGTACTAGGTAGCAGGCTATTCTATTTAATAGAATTTATTTAATTCATTTAGTTTTGGTTAATGAGCTATATTTACCTAAATAATTACAATACAATGGATATATATCCCGAAGTTAATTATCATGCTAGTGCTTTTGAGTTCCTGCAAGGTACTATAAAAATAGTGTAAAATATAAACTAGAAAACCCAGATTCTTCTTTGTCTAGGTTATTTTCAACTTTTTACTTCCTAAAATGCATGTAGTCTGTTATCTTGACTACTTGATGATTGCATCTTATTATTGGTTATCAGTTATGTTTCAATAGGGTAAGCAGAACTACTGTGAATAATATGAATGGAGTATGTTTTTATAGGATTTTGATCTTACTCAATTGTGAGTAAGATGTTTACCCTGCTACTGGCGCTGGATCTAAAATCCTTAGGGCAGACAGCAAGGAAGAAAAGACTGATGTAAAATAGGGATATCAAGGACATACTGGAGGCCCCGAGGATGCGATGGAACCCCCAGGACAAATTAAAATCCTCATCTGTCTCTCAATCTTTCCAACCACCAATGTCACATGAAGAAGAAGTTAGCAAACTTCACGATGATACTGCTCAGCCACTAGGTCCAGGATTTAGAGAAACTAAAGGAGAATAGGTGAATTCTACACAAGCTTCAAGCCAAGGTGTTGATCCACACCACAAGGTGACCCAGCAGACCGGAGACAGTGCACACGGATTGTAGCAGTGCTTAATCCAACATTATCCAGCCAAACCTACACATGGCTGCTGATTCACTTCTGCCTTCCAAATATTGTAGATAATTCTCTCATGGACAGTCCTTACTTGGAATCACATATGGAACAGACTTCTGAGAAACGTAACTTCAGTTTAGCTATGTTAACATAGTACAAAGTCATTACGCTATTGTAATAAATGTGTGCATATTTTTGGCTCTTATACTTACAATCTTCTGAGTTAAAAAAATATTACATCTATTTTAATCTTAAAAATCTATGCAATATATAAAGGTAACTGAATAGGCTGAATAGAAATAGGGAGGCAACGATTTATTAAATTTTCTTAATTGCTTTGGGAAAATATTGTAGTATGGGTAGAACAACTTCATTATAATTAGTAGTATAGCAAGAATAAAATCTGAGTGACTCATCAATTACTACTGCATTGAATGTGAGGTAAGATTGTTAAAAAATTGTGTCATATAATACTGTCCATACTATATGATGATACTCATTATTTGCAATAGGAACAGAAATAATAAATCATTCTCAATTATACAGCATTTCAAAGTTTATGAGCAGTGTTTCATGCGTAAATTAACACGCTTTAGATCCTCATGTTTTAGATTAATTATGCTCAGAGCTATTAGGCACTTGGCTGAGGTCAACTATTTAATATATGGCTATACCGAAACTTAAATTCAGGCTTATCTATCTTTTGACTTTAACTATAGTGTTCTTTCAGCTATCATACACACACAACACAGACACACAATCATGTGTTTAAATACCTTGTGATTCAAGGTCAGAAATTAAGTCCATACGTTTATTTACTTTCTTCCAAATCTACTATTCAGGTGATAATAAAATGATTTTAAAGGTATAAACCCATGGAAA
This sequence comes from Propithecus perrieri, assembly GCA_963574695.1. Lineage (NCBI taxonomy): Eukaryota > Metazoa > Chordata > Mammalia > Primates > Indriidae > Propithecus > Propithecus perrieri. The sequence goes on along the minus strand of CAUYRB010071616.1, from coordinate 14,848 downwards.
TGAAGATAAAGGGATATAGATAATTGACAGATGAAAGATTTCAAGTATTTTCTGGAAGGTGAATATGAATGGAAGTTCAGTGACTAAAGAAACAAAGTAAAGGTTTTATAAATCTGAATGAATGCAGGAAGGTTTTAACCCAGGTGATAATCTCTCTCCTTGGAAGAAACCTGTAAAGGTTCAAGGGCACGGGACAGGCTAAGATGCAAGGGCGAGATGTACGACTAAAGTTTGGGGAATCGATTGCAACAGTATCCAAGAATCTTTTGCCTACCTGGTTTATATCCACACATGTAACCACTGCTCACTATCAACTGTAGCAGAAAACAGTCAGTGTTTAAGAACTGATTTTGGAGAAACACAAAACCAAAATTAAGTATTTTCAAAATAAATTCAGTTCATTATCTCAGGAAAAACAGAGCTGTTCATGAGAGTAAAGCTTTCCTGTTTGTGTTCTTTGGGGAAACACCAACACAATGGCTTTCACTTGTTAGTTGTTAATTGCCCTGAATCAATGTTTGCAGGTAAGTAAGTTTCCCCTGCAGAGTGCATTACACTTCTTCGCACTGATTCATTTTAAATAGGAATAGAAACCATGAATCAACACGTGTATATGTCTTCAGAAAGAAACAATTATAAAGATAAACAAATAGAATAAAACCTAGACAAAAACAGAAAATCCTAAGAATGTGTAACAGTTTATATATTTTTAAATTTCACTTTAGAAAGAGCATCAAGAAGAACTTTTATCTATAAAAAACAAGTTCGCATAAAAAAGGAAGAATTTCAAAAGACATCTTAGAAATTTATGTAATATTTTCAATGAAATATAATATATATACAAAAATAGTGGTCAAATCAAAAGTCATACATCTCAATGATTTTAAGAAAGTGAGTACACACCTGTAATGAGATCAAGATATAGAATAGTATCAGTACACCAGAAGCTCCTGTCATCTTCACTTCCAGTCTTAATCCCTCTTCCCAGAAAATGTTACTATGTTGATTAGTCCTGCTTATTTTTTTAAAATTCTACATGCATTTCTACAGTATGAAGTCTTTTGTGACTGGTTTCTTTTACTCAACACTTTGTGTGATTATTCCCTGTTATGTTGCTCAGTGATAGTTTTGTTCACTTTCATCGCTGAGTAGTATTTTTTTATTATTATAATTCTACTCTGATTTGTTTCCAGTTTAGGACTGTTATTAATATGAACAGTGCTGCTATGGACATCATTGAACTTGTCTTTCAGTGTATACAGGTAAACATTTTGTTGCATTTATACTTTGTAGGAGATTTGCTACTTCAAACAGTATGCAGGTGTTCAACATTAATAGATAATGATAACTTGCTTTCCAAAATGATTCTAATAATTCACATCCATGTCAACACTTGGTGCCAGTCTTTTCATTTTTGCAATACTAATGGGTGTATGGTAGTATCACACTGGGATTTAATCTGCATCTCCTTAGTGATTAACTAAGTTTAGCATTAGTTGATATGTTTGTCATTTCAATACTATCTTCTGTGAAGTATCTAGTCAAGATCTTTGCCATTTTTCTTTTGAGTTTTCTCTTTTTCTTAGAAATTCATAGGAGTTTTATCAATAAATATATCGGGATATGAGTTCTTTGTCAGATATAAGTATTGTAAATATCTTCTCCCAATGGGTAGCTTGAATTTTTATTCTTTCAATGATATCTTTGGAGGAACAAAAGCCTTTAATGTTTAATGTTGATAACTTATCTCCTATTTGTAGTTTTGTGTGGTCATAAAGAAATCTTTACATACCCTAATGTCATTAAGATATTTTACTTGGTTTTCTTATAGAAACATTACAGTTTATTTATCCCATTTTAATTTGCCATACATCTGTAACTGATTTTTGCATATGTTATTAAGGAGGGTCAAGAATTTTTTTATTCACATGAATAACCAATATTTTTTGCAACAGTTATTCGCAAAAGAAAACATATCTTTTTTTCATCATACTCCAGTGCTACCATATCATAAGTCAGAGGCCACATATGTGGGAGGGGGGGAGTCTTTTTGGGTTCTCTGTTCTGATTTGTTGGTCTATTCTTTTGTTGGTACCACACCGTATTCATTACTGTACCTTTATACTAGGTATTAATCTCTAATACTATGAATATAACAGGTTTGTTTCTCTTTAAGATCGACTTAAATACTCATATTTTACAACTTTAAAGCATAATTTCCAAAAAAATTTTTTAAATCAGTAGAAGTCTTGGAAGATAACAGCAAGAGAATGTGCTAGAATGGAGAAATTAAAAAGACAAAAATAGTGAGAAAAATAAGAGATGTATCAAATCAGATGGTGCAAATTCCCCCAAACAGAAGTTTCAGAACAAATAAGAGATGGGGAAAGGCAATTGGCAACTATAGGCAAATTTTTTAGAACAATTAATGGCACTTTTAATGGAACCTCCAAGGATTCCCACCTCCAGCTCAAATTACACTCCTGCCTTTAGTGCTATCAGTAAATACCAGCACAACCACCACTCAGAATTGCTGTTCTAAATATCTGAGACTGCCAACATTTTTTTGGAGTAAAAGTGATAGTTCATTCTCCCATGGATTAAGTCAGGAGATATATAACAAAGAAATATTTGATGTAGGATAAAAACATATTTTTATTTAAAGACTTAAGTATCTCATCACTTCAAAAAATTGAGGTTTTTCTAAATTTTGCACTAATTTAACAAATGAGATTGACTTGATTTATAAACTTTTTCTTGCAGTGTATCACATTGTTCTCCTAAAATATATACATAATATGAAGAAACAAGTTGCTACGGTATGTATTCAAAATTTCCAGGAAATATCCTTTATCAGTAGATACTTTACCAAAATTCCTATTATATTATTTTGTATAGATAAAATTAAGTCCATTTAACTGTAGCAAAGATTATCTTTTTGACATCTTGATTTTTTGTGTGGTTAGGGTATTTATTTTCTTTCTTTTCATAGTATGCTTCATATGGCATGGATAATGCTTTAATAAAATTTGTTTGAAAGTCCAAACTAATTTACACATAATTGTGCTAAAGAATTAATGAATCCGTGAAAACGTTCGAGGTTCGTTGCAGTACTCTCAGTTGATGCCATGGGGCTTCACATTAGAATTAATGCCCTTGTCAAGGAGTCTGGATTATTTGATTTGGGGTATGATTATAACATTGTTTTTCAATTAATGTGCACTAGTTTCATGGTATAACTCTCTCTAGCCAGTGTTAATACTTCAACCTCATTAAGATACAATGTTATATAAGTGACTATTGTTAGCCGTAATATTAATTCTCTGTTCTCAAGTAATTGAACCTAATAGCAGTGACACAGAAAGAATTACTGACTTAATTTAGGTTATTTTTAAGTGAATTTTTTAAACTAGGTATAATATAAACTACTATGAATTGAACTAGGATAAACACAAATAATTTAAAATAAGAAATCAATTATTTGGAAAATGTTGATATTTTAGTTGTTCAAACTATAAGAGTGGTACTAAATGTGCTTTTTCACAATTACTACCACTAAACTCTATATTCAGACTGCTTTCAGTTCGAAATCTTTGAGGTCAGCACTTGTACTTCATCCTACTTGCTCTAGACTGCAGATATTACAGAGGAGCATGGAGAAGAAAAATAAAGAAAAAAGAGATTCTAATGGATTTATCAAGACTTTATGAGATTCTTATGTTTTGGATAGAATATAACTATACATTTGACATTGGATAAGAGAGCAGGCAGTCAGAGGAGGCATAGATGAAATAGAAAACTATTATTTATTGAGAATTTTTATGTTAGTCAAAACGCCAAAAGTATATAGATTGCCTACCTCATTTAAAGGTCATGAAAACTCTGGAAGATAGAAATTATTATTTAATATTTCTGTTTTATGGTTAAAGAAACTGAAACCCACAGAGTTAAGTAACTTGCCCAAGATCACACAGACAGTAATTGCACTATATGTGCACATGTTGTTTTTGCCAGTCCTGCATCTTTCTTATTTTGGTAACTATTAACTCTATTTATTCTGGTGATTCTGACTTCCCAGGTTCAATTCATGGGATCCCAGTGTTGAACCTGGGAGGTTCAATTCAGAGTATTTGGCAGGCAGAACTGACTCACATCCCTGTCAGTTTTTGAGGTGTATATGTGGATTGGGCTTGGCCAATTAGATTACTTCAACCCTGTAGTCAAAGTCGTTGCTTCAGATACAGATTCCTGACCTAAGCCAAAAGAATTAGTATGACTTTTATTTGAGTTACCAAAAAAATATATTCTTTCTAATCCTGATAAACTTGAAAATAAAACAGAAGTTGTTAGCTCATGTCTAATGAAAAGATAGCTTGCCAGAGAATTGAACCCAATAGATGAAAAGTAAGTTACCACAGGGATAAAAACAACATTTAAATATAGCATTTGAACTGCTAGATAGAACTGTGTCTAAAGTTTGACCATTATCAAATCTCCCCTTTATTTTTATTTTTTGTATTTCTGCTTGAGCCAGTTTGGGTCGGATTTTCTGAAAATGAAAACCCAAAGAGTCTTAATTATTATAGTTGACAAAGTTAGAATTCAAACCCAATTCTGTATACTATCTCTGTACACTTGCTACTATTTTCTGATTTGTAGCTTTCCCACACATGAACTAAGTCTAATTATTGTAAATTGAATTAAAAAGGTAAACATTTTCAGTATAAAATGTTAAAGTATTCTCAGTCAGTAAATATCACAGATGAAGTACAGAGAGACATTTCACAATAAACAAAACCATACTTTATAGCTCTGAGTTTACTGTCTACTTAAAAGGATACAAAATTTGCCAGGTTCATGTACAGGAACCTGTACATGAGGTCTCTAGTCCTTGTAAAATTATATGCCAAAAATGATGTGTGTGTGTATGTGTGTATGTGTGTGCATTTTCCTAGGCTGAAATCAGTAGCTACTCTTTAAACAATTCTTAAATGGGCCCATGCTCCCCAGCAAATTTAAAGACCTCTAAATCAAAGCCTAACTCCAAATGCTGATAATCAAGAAAGAGCTACTGATTACCTGAGTCACCAACATTTGCCCAGTTCCAGAGAAATAATGTAACACCTATTGTTGTTTACTGAGACATTACTCAGATACCAACTAGCAAGAGTTCAATATAAAACAAAACAAAAAGTTATAGAAACATTTTAATGGATAGCAATAATTTTAAATGTACATCTAAATATTATATGTGGAAAATGAAAACTTCTATTTTATAAAATATATGTTTATCCATGTTACTCCTGGGGCTCAGGATACAGACACCTTCCTCTCCCAAACTGCCAAAGCCTTGGCCACGTGCCATTACATAGAACTGATATCAGACTCGACCTCTGCCAACTCTTCAGTCATGGTCTTTGTTCCCTGGCCTTCCTGGGGCCCATTAGTATAAATTCTGCAGCTTGCCAATAGCTCGTGCTTAGTCAGGGGATGGGGAAATTGTTCTCATTTTCATTTCTGGGTCTTCCCCATGTAATTCCATCATCTCTCACCATATCATCTATAGAAAACAAAATAATCTTTACTACTGTCCCAACTCCTTTATTCCCAGTAGGCAACCTCTCTTTCTGTTACCTCCGTTACTATTTCTGTTGAAAGATGTATCAAAATCCTTTTCCTGAGAAATTGAGCACCAAATTTGGCATTATTTACTGGTCTTCTTTGGCATCATTGACTGTCCTAATTTCCTAATTCATTTAATTAAAGACCATTGAAATCCTAGCAATTAATATTTATTGAATAATTTACAAGGTTAAAAGGAAATAATAATATAATTCCATGAAAGTGTTTCCTTTTCAGTTGCCTATTACTTCACTTAGTTTTCAAATATTTATTTACTTATTCATTCATCCAACAAATTTATATTGAGTGTTTATCACGTGCCCAACACTGCTCTAGGCAAGAGATATAAAACATTAATGTTAAACAATGTTCCAGCCTTCATGCTGCTTATATTCTAGGAAACACGAAGAGAAAACGCACGTGTAAAGCAGATACAATGGAATTTCTGGTAATAAACAGGATAAAGGGATTTAGAATGAGAATACTTAGGTGGAGAGGCCATTTTGAATGGCCTGGTCAAGGAAGACTGTATTGATGAGGATACGCTTGGGGCAAGACTTGAAGGAAGTGAAGTGAGCCTTGTGAGGGTCTGAAAATGAAGAATTCCAACTAACTAGAAAGGCTAAAGCCAGAGCAAGAACAATCTAAGCTCATCCAAAAATCATCTACTATTTTGGTAGTCATTCATATTTTTCACCAAGAAAGTGAGGTTCATAGAAATTTTATGACCTTGCTCAAGACCACACGCTTGGTCGGTAAGAGCTAAGATTGGTAGCTGGTAACTCACAGCTCACGCAATGGTTTTTTCTAATAAAAAGGCTACCCACTGAGGCTTTGTGAGGAAAAGTTTGGCACTGACACAGATGGATAAATACAGACTAGGAACACACACACGCTCTCCAATACCTTCTTAGGACAAACAGGTTAATTTTATTTATCTTTGTATCCCCAGTCATTGGTGTAATGTCTACTACAAAGCAATTAATATGAATCAAGATTACTTTTAACTCTAGAAATTTGGCATCCTGAGTTCAAGGCTACATCATTTAATAACTATGTACCCTTGGAAAATCACATAATCATCATGAGTCTTTATTTCTTTACTTTTTATAAAAGGGAATAAAAAGCCTTATACTGGTGTTGTAATAAATAACAATATGCATGTGGAAAGTTTTTATTAAATATCATATTAAGGATTTTATATCATAACTATTAAACTTTTAGATATTCACAGATGGCAGTGCCCAACAGCATAGGAAACACACATATGATTGATGTTAAAGTGTAATCCCAATACTTGAGCAAGGTGAATGTATGATATAAGTAGCCAATATTTTAAAGCCTTCGAGATAAATGCAGGCTGTGTCTTTGAGAATATTAAGGAATTCTCCTATCAAATATACATGGCAAAGGATAACAGAGATGACAACAAAAACCAAAAGAACCATAAACAAGCAATGAGTGTAAAATCACGCTAGAGAAACCCATGAAATGTATCTTAAAAATGGTTTATTTTAAGACACCATCTACTACATGCTTGAGTAATTCCAGATTAAAATATCAGAGTGGTCTTGGGCACTTAGAGAAGGCAGTATGAGCCTATTGGTTACCACTGATTTTAAAAAAATGCTTACAGTGTCATACAATCATGGAACCTGATGATTTTAAAAATATTATTACAGAAGTTTAATAAAGTCTAATAAAACCAATTCCACAGATAAAAGTAATATTACTTGGGTGGAGTAGTTTCTAAGGAAACTAGCCTGGCTGAAGCACTGCAGTGAGAATCTGTGTTTGGCTGAGTAATGTCAAAAATGAGAATAGCCTGGGATTATACTTTACTTGTAAGCTAACAAATTAATTTGCCACAGTCTTATGAATGGTGGCAAAAGACACAAAACTCCTGGGTCAGAGACAAAGGGATTTCTTAATCATGACATAGCAGGCGGTCTGAGCTTCATGTTCACTTTTGTTTTCTCGAATCCCACCCACGTGAGGCAGAATGGCCCAGATGGTTTCAGGGAGTATGTGTCATAGCTGAGGAACCCGAACATAAGAAACCCCAAACTTTTAAACAGGGCTGATGTTTTACCGAAGTTTCCCTAAACTTTGCTGCAGAAAAAGACATTATCTTTTTTATCCTGCATAAAAAAAAAATCTGTCTCTGCTCCAAAAGGAGATACAACGTTTAACTTTCAAGGTTGTTTGCTATAAAAATATCTTTGAATAGATATTCTGGAACCAAATCTGTCACTGCCTCTTCTCAATAAACATACAAAACACAAAAGCCCCATAAAGAGTTGTCTATAACAGGTAAGCTAAAAAAAATTCAGGTAGACCCTTCAAGAGTTTTAAAGGGTAAGCCTAATTAATAATCTAGAACAAGTTAAGTTTTTAAGCTGATAGTGAGCATAAAAAAGGAGAATAATATTTTACTTTACCATTATGCTAATAGGAAGAGCAGTTATAAAATATAGAATATGAAATGTTGAGGGTCTGGAAGAAAAAGTCAACTTAGAGCTGTACCCTATAACTCTTCCCCAAATAACTTATAGGTAATTGAAAAATTTTGAGTTTTTAAATAAAAAATATATATATAAAATGGATGTATTAAAAGAAAATATCAGTGTGTGTATATGTATATGCATAAGTATTTGTATAAATATATGTAATGTCTCCATAATGACATAAATAACTAAACCACAGAAAAAAATACTTGTGTCATTGCAGAGAAAAACTTCATAAATACACAAAAAATGCCAAATTCATGAAAGCAAGCACCCTATAACACTTTGCCTTTATTTATAATCCTGCCACTTTTACACTAGTTTTGTATATTATTCTATTTGGCATGTTTTCAACCCCCAAGACATCGTTATAATATTTTTATTTTAAACATGCAAAAATAATTTGTACTTACTAATATGTTTATCTTTTCCAGGGCTTTCATCCTTTCCTGAATTTTCCTACTTCTGTCTTTTCACCATTTAGTTTTTGGTGTGAAACAGACAACCCCAAGTTTCAGTGGTTGACTTTAAACGACTATTTTATTAAGGTGCTTATAGCTTTGACTGGGAGGTGCAAAGGAAATTTATGTGACAAAAGTGTTTATACCTCCATAATATTCTGAAATTTAAAAAAAAAAAAAAAGAGAGCGCTTGTATATCAGCCAGGTTCAGTGGCTCACACTTGTAATTCTAGCGCCCTGGGAGGCCGAAGCAGGAGGATCACTTGAGGTCTGGAGTTTAAGACCAGCCTGAACAAGAGGGAGACCCTGTCTCCACAAAAAGTAGAAAAAAAAAATAGGTAGGTATGGTGGTGCAAGTCTGCAGTCCTAGCCACCTTGGGAGGCTGAGGCGGGAGGATCACTTGAGCCCACAAGTTTGAGGTTGCTGTGAGCTAGGATCATGCCATTGCATTCTAGCCGAGGCGACAGAGCGAGACTGTGTCAAAAAAGAAAAAAAAGTTTGCATATCAACCTGGTTGTGTCCTGGCTCACCTGACAACTAGGTTTTCTCATGCTTTTGTAGTCCGTTGGCAGGTCAACTCATTGCAGCATGATCTAGAATGATGTGACTCACGTATCGGGTAGCTGGCAGGCTCATTGCTGTAGGATGTGTCTCAGTTGGGAATACACGGCCCAGACTTTATTCCATGTGGTATTTCATCCTCCACTAGATGAATCCCCCATTTTTCACATGTTGTTTTAGGGATTCAAAGAATGACTAGCAAATAATTCCCATATTTCCCAAAAGAGCTTTTTTCAAGACTCTGATTGCAACATGTTTGTCAGTTTCTGTTGGCCTAAGCAGTACACCTGTACATTGGTTTGCTGGGCTGCCATTAGTACCACAAATTGGGTGGATTAAACAACAGAAATTTATGCTCTCAAAGTTCTGGAGTCTAGATGTCCAAAATCAAGTTGTCAGTAGGGTTGATTTCTTCTGAAGGCCGTTAGGAAAGAATATGTTCCAGGCGGCTCTCCTTAGCTTGTAGATGACCATCTTGTCCTCGTGTCTCTTCACATAGTCTTCCCTCTACGTGTCTCTGTAATAGCATGCGTGTCTGTGTCCAAATTTCTCCTTTTAATAAGGACGCCAGTTGTAGTGGATAAGGTCACATTCTGAGGTACTGGTCGTTAAAACTTCAACATATGAATCTTGGGGGTACACAACAGAATCTGTTAACAACCTGGCAAATAGTTTCAATTGATGGTTCAATGGACTCCAAATCCTGATGGGAGGATCTGCAACAACAAATTTCCAGGAGGTGCATGAGGAGAGGTAAAACTTTGGCGATTTTTACAATCACAGCAATCCAAAATCATCTTCTTTTTTTCTTGAAAAATTATTTTGATATGTGTTCCAGTGTGATGCTGTTAATAACAAATTCTCCCATTTTTTCTATTTTTCTGAAGATGTATTTATTTTACTTTATTTTTGAGTTATATTAATAATAATATTTTAAGTGAGTATAGAATTCTAGTTTACAAGTTCTTTTAGCACTTTAAAGATGTCATTTGGCTGTCTTGCTTCCATGGTTTCTGATGAAAAGTTAGCCATTAACTTTATTATTATTCCTTGAAGGTGATGTATCTTTTATCTATGACTGATTTTGAAATTTTTGTTTGGCTTTGGTTTAAAATAAGTTTGCTTCTGGAAAATGCATAAAATATGGAAAGATCACCATGAATAAGCTCTAGCTATATTTCTCATTTTGTGGGGGCCAGCATATTTCTAGTTTCTTTTATCTTTAGGGAAAAACCAAAAAGAATCTCAACTGAAAGGTCTGGGGTGCTTCGCAGGGCTCCTCCTCTTTGGTGAGCCCTGAGCTCCAATTTTTGTCTCTCCAGCTAGGTCAGTCTTTTGCACACTTTGCTTAACTTTTTATCCTTTAACTTACTGTGCACTGCTTGGATTCTCAATAACTTGCACTGGACATATGCAGTTTAGAAAGCAGAAAACACCTCAAAGGGAAATTGTAGGAAGAATATTAGGCTCACTTCTCTATACAGTAGTTTTCTTTTTTCCAAGATTTTGACTCCTCAAATCATGGTTGCCTTGGCAGCCTTGAGCTCCAATTTTTGTCTACAGAGCCCACAGGGACTGCCACAGGCTCTAGAATGTGGCTTTCTGTTTGACATTTATGTCCAGGGTAGTAAATGGGCAAATGCCCCCAGAGGTAATGTAAATCCCGCTTTAATCTCTCTGTTTCCTTCTCTGCAGAAACTGTGGCCATCAAGATCATGCTGCCATGATTGCTTTCTAATGTCTGGAAATAGATTTTTAGAATATTTTTCAATCTAGTTTTTACAGTTCCTGTTAGTAGGATGGTTAATCTAATATATTCTATTCAGCCATAGATGCAGAAGTACCTATAACAAAATTCACAGGCCAAAAACATATGGGTATATGTGTACTTTTAGGTGAAAAAATTTTTAAAGTATAAAAATACAGCTTAGTCACGTGTACATCAAAATGATAACAAAATACTCCAATCTAGAGACAGTAGTTTCTCAGGTTAGCTATTATTTACAAAATATTATTTTGAGGGAGGGTTTTTAATATTTTCTTAAAGTTTTACAAAAAATATATTGACTGTGTAACCATAAAATATTTTAAATAATTTGATATAAAAATCAAAATATGTTATTAGAAATAAATAAATTATTATTAAACTTTACATTTGGAATACTTCTACACTAAACTTGAAAGGCAAGATATTTCATGCATAAAGTTTAAAACTTACTTTTGTGAATAAAGAAAAAATCTAAGAATACTGTCACAGAAAACAAATCTTGGACTCAGATAAACTATTATGTTGATCTATGTTTATTTAAAAATTAGTGAATGCTCTTAGTTTGAGAAAAGATTCTAAAATATTGCTGCATACAAAAACTATTATATAAAATATGGACAAAACAAAAAAGCAACTGAAGAAGGACTATATTTTGGGATGTTAAAAGTTTATACAAACAAAAAAAGGTACAGATTTTATAGTCTGGATATTTAGACGAAACAAAGTGCCAACATTCTAGGTCATCCTGACCCAAACTCTTCCTAGAATCAGTTTATACAAATATTCCATTCTATTTGTTATCTATGCTTGAACTGAATACCAAATTAGCTGAAAAAAATTCCATGACAACATAAAAGAAGACCTGAGTAAATGAAATGGACGTCACGTCCTTAGAGGAAAAGACTTAGTACTGTAAAGATGCCAATTCTTTCCAAATTAATACATAAATTCAATGAAAATCCATTTAAAATCTTTTTGATTTGTTTGCTTTTGTGGTTGTGTTTTTTTATAACTTGACATACTTGTTCTAGATTTCATCTTAGAGACTAAATGAAACAGCCAAAGAAATAATGAAGAAAAAGAAGTATAGAAAGAGACTTTCACCATAAATCTTTATTAATAAAAGTGTGGTGTTGATAGAGGAATAGGCAAATAGATCAATGGAAAGCATAGAGAATATGCGTATGTGGAATTTATTATGTAATAAAGGTGACATTTTAATTCAATGAGGAAAGATCTGATTATTCATGATATGGCTACCTGTTTGGAAACAAAGAAAAAGTATGTTTCCTATATAACTTTAAGTACAAAAATAATTTTTTTAAAGATTATATATGGAAATAAACCATAAAGTATCAATAAAAGTGGTAGGATATTTTTCTAATTTTGAGATAAGAAAACATATCATAAAACCCAAGTATAATTATATAATAAACATATAAAGGGAATAGATAACGTTTTTAAATGTTTATGCAGTGTGAGACTCCATAAACAAACTAAATAGGCTAAGAACTTAAGTGAACTATTGTAAAGCAGCTTTTAGCTGTTAATTAATATATGAGCGCTAATTGCAATTGTACAACAATTTTGGAGAGATATTTACTCGAATGTAAAAAGAACTTTGAAAATTGTGACACCCTTTATATTGGATGTTGTGGCATGCCACTCCATCAGGGAAGAACTTACTCCTCCAACTCTTCTTGGAAGTGTTGGCAACAGAAAGCCCTCTTTGGGAAAAACTGTATTGTATATATAAAGCCTTCTTTTAGAAAGTTTTGCTCCCTTCCTTTGAGCACCTTGCATCCAATAACTAGACAATGCAGGTATAAAGGCCTGTTCCCCCAACTCTAACTCAGGACCATTTCAATCTTACAGTTTGACATGAAGTTATCTGAAAGCACTTGATAATGTGGCATAGCCCAACATTTTCCTTTACCTAATCCAGCTCCTTCCCTGCCCTTACAGGGGTAGCATGGATAGTAATCAATCTCAATCAAAATTCTGGGAAATTGACCAGTAACACCCTTTGATTCATTAATTCCAACTAGAAAGTAACCCTGTTACAGGGAAAAAATCTACAGGTTCATTGAGGAATTGCTTACAATAACAAAAAAATGAAAAGTTAAATATTCTAATATATACATATATACACACATAATATATATGCGTACACACATATATGTGTAAACCCATATATGCCTATGCCATTGTAACTGTAACATATCTATAATATAGCAATTAAAAATGGTTTGCAAATAATTTGTGATAACCCAGGAAATTTTTCTGTTACAATGTTAAGTAAAAAATAAGTAACTTTTAGAGCAGTGAAAATACTCTGTATCATACTACAATGGTAGACACAATTCATTACATAGTTGTCCAAACCTATAAAATGTACTGCACCAAGAATGAGCCCTAATGTATTCTACGAACTCTAAATGATAAAAATGTTTCAATGTAGGTTCATCAGTTGTAACAAATGCATTGCTCTGGCAGGCGATGTTGATAATGAGGGAGACTGTATACGTGAGGAGGTAGAGAATATTTGGGAAATCTCTGTACCTTCTACTAAAATTTGCTGTATATCTAAAACTGATGTAAAAATTACTAGCCTATTAAATAAACAAATTAATTAACAATATTTTAAAAAGTAATAAAATAATTTATGTAGTGTGATTCCTATCACATAAACACATGCATAGGAATAAAGACAAGAAATAAATATATGGTGAGTAATTTTTTTTCTTTCTACACTTCTAAATTTTCCATGTTTTCAGAAATGTCATACAATTGGAAAAATACATTTAACTTTTTATAAATTTTTAAAATGTTGGCAAAGAAAAGATAATTTTTGTTACCTCCAACTTATAAAGAAAACATTTAAAACCTAGTATAAATTTGAGATCATTAAAGCAAATCATGTCCCAGTTTACATAATACTATTAGCAGAAGAATTAGGAATCCAATTAATTTGGTCACTTCAAATCCAATAGTTTTCTACTTCAGTATGACTTGATCTTCATATACTGTACAGTAATCATAATATATTTCAAAGGATTTATAATACATATGTATGTATATGTATATAAACTCAGAATGGCTTAGAAAACAGGCATGGCCTGACATAAAAAATATGATATTAAGGTTTAAGGTTAACAAAACATTACATTGAGTTAGATACATTTCTTAAATATATGGTCCTTTAGCAACAGAACATTTATGTCTTAGTTCAATCTAGAATGTCCTGGGCAGAGGGATACCATACAGTGGGCTCTGAAAGATGCTCATTTAAAAGAAAATTTTAGCACTGAGAAATTTAACTTTTTAACTTTTAATTTTTAAATCATTTTGTACTTAAAGAAGAGTTGCAGAGAAGTAGAGATCTCCCATACTCCCTTCTCCCAGCTCCCCCATGTTAATATACTACATAATCGTAGAACAATAATCAAAACTAAGAAACTAACATGGATACAATGCTACTAACTGAACTGCACACTTGATTGAGATTTCCCCAGCTTTTCAACTGATATCTCTTTTTCTGTTCAAGGATCCAAACCAGCATCCCACTTTGCATTTCCTTGTCTTCTTACTCTGTTACGGTTCCCAAGTCATTCCTTTGTTTTTATGATGTTGGCATTTTTTTTTTTATTTATTTATTATTCCAGGGTTTTGTGAGGGTACAAACATTGTAGTTACACTTTATGTCTTTGCCTCGCCCAAAGGCATGCCCTTCCCTCCCTTTAGTGCTCCCTGTGTCCTTTAGTTGTAGATTTGCCCCCCCCATCCGCCTAATCCCTAGTTGGCATTTTTGAAAAAGCTTTGGTCAGGAATTTTATAGAATGTTTGTCAATTTGGGTTTTTTTTGATGTTTTCTCATTATTAGATTGGAGCTATGAATTTGGGCAAATAACACTACAACGGTGAGGTG
>CAUYRB010071615.1:0-11649 GCA_963574695.1 Propithecus perrieri | reverse complement strand
CCCGTCTCTACTAAAATTAGAAAGAAATTAATTGGACAAGTAAAAAATATATAGAAAAAATCAGCCGGGCATGGTGGCGCGTGCCTGTAGTCCCAGCTACTTGGGAGGCTGAGGCAGGAGGATCGCTTGAGCCCAGGAGTTTGAGGTTGCTGTGAGCTAGGCTGACACCATGGCACTCTAGCCTGGGCAAAAGAGTGAGACTCTGTCTCAAAAAAAAAAAAAATTTACAAAGAGTTATGAACCTTAAGGATGGAGACTAAAATTTAACTTTGAAGAAGATTATACTTTTGAAGAAGATAACTTTAATGCAAGTTTTAAGATGTGGAATTTAAATCAAACACTTGCCCATATTTTTTAGGAAAGATCTATGTGTAGGTCTTTGAAGTCACCAAAATGTACCATTCCAGATCTAGAAATGTGGTGTTCTCTTTAGCAGTATAAATCAGTTATATCTTAGTGTACTTACATCCTTGCAGATTTGGAAGCAGGGTTTGAATCTCAAATGCCTTCAGAGGGAGGGAGAATAAATGAGTGAGGTGGGCCAGCTGGGAGCCAGGGTGAGCCAGGAGTTCATGCTCACGTTGAAGCTTCTTACTTTTATAGAGTAAAAGTAGCTTTTACTCTGCCTTGACAGATTTTGGCCATGAAGGAATAGGACTTCAAGGTTGCTGTATATTTTAATTTTTCAAAAGAAACTAATGTTCTAGATATTCATATGAAATATCCCATTTTTCAACATTGGCACATAATTCAAATTTTTATAAAACACTGTATGAGTGAAATTTAATATGTCTGTGGAGTGGATACGGTTCATGAACCAACAGCGTGTGAGCTCTGTTTTAAAGATATGTTTCTTTCTGAAATCCGAATTTAGATTACTCTGTCTCCGTAAATAAGCAGGTGTTCTTGCAGGGTAGAACGTGTTCTGTGAGCAGATCTTTCTAAGGCGACATTCTTAGATGGAAAAGTCTGAAGAAAGGTGTCACCGACTCTGGAAAGGAACTAGACAAGGTTACGTGCGGTGCAACCTGGGACGAAGGCAGGATGTCTCATTCGTGGTATCGGTGTGTTACTTATGGTGATTAGTTAAAAATAAATAATCCAGACTTCAAAAGTGCTTTGCAAGACTCTAGTGATTCTTCTTCTGGGGACATCAAAGTCTACATGTGGGTGTTTCCCCCGTGGAGAAAAGTTGCTCTGATATGCTTCGCATCCCGAATCTTGCTTAAAGTTATTCTTTTGTGCTATGGAAAATTAAACTGTGACTACACTATGCTTTAGGGAGAATAATCAATGAGAGAGTCACATCCTTTCCTCGAGAGCATACTGGGAATTTCAGCAATAGCGATCACGGAAGAGCCGTTGCACCCGGCAGTAGAAATCTATCAAGCGTCGGCCGTAGCAGACAGAGGCAGCAGCAATACGACACAGCAATGAGGTAAGAGAACTCACTAGAAAGAGCTTCCAAGAATCAGCCTGCTGGGAGTTCTCGCTATTCCCCCCAAATAACTGATAATCTAATTTCTGGCAATTAAGCTTGAAGGAGAGTAATACTCTAGTCATGTATGTATAAAAGGAATTGCGCTTTATATTACATTTCCAGACTAATAGGCTTAAACTATATAGAATACACTCTACAACATAAATATTTAATTCATAATATAATGCTTTGAATTTTGGGAAAACTCAACTTATATGTCTGAAAACTAATGTCAGGATTCACTAATATCAGCATTACTGCTGTTAATTTTACAAGAATGAGGTATGAAGTATGTGGAATGTCACTTGTTTTCTTCTTTCCCAGTTCTCTGGTGCTACCCTTGCAACTTAGCATGCTGATAAACCAAAAACATTCATTCTACTTCCTGCCCTCCGAGAACCTCTTCTATACTGCTTCATATCCCAATCCACGACATAAGATCACTTTACCAAAATAAACTGAATCCATGTTAGAAGCTGTATGAATAGGAACACATAACCTAGAATCTGTCCAAATTAAATCATTCCATTTGAAAATGTTGGCATCATCTTTTGCTTCTTAATACTCATACTATTCCTACAAAAGACAAGACATCATTACAAAACGGCTGAGAATATGGGATTTATGTGTTGTTTTGGTTTGTTTCTTTAGATGAGCTCTATTTGTTGCAAAGCATCCACTCTTCTAGTACCTTCCAACATCTTATTCCTCTAGGTGTTCTGCAGACAGCCATTCCTTTTTCCACTCCAGTATATCAAAAGGATCCTAAACTTCAGTTCTTACATTCTCATAATACAAAGCATTTCTCAGAGCGATTGGAATAACCCAAACAATTAAGAATAGGTTGACCACAATTTGTACTGTTTTCTCCTACGTCCACTTGGTCAAGATACAATTTGACCAGTGGGCTCTTACATATGCCCACAAATTTCTGCTGCATTACAGAAGCAGCTTATTGTCCAAAAACTCTGTACAGGGGGCAACCTGGGACATTAACTCAACTTCTTTTTAAATCTTCTTGTCTCTGACTACCTTGCTTTGCTACCTATTCTACTAGAAGATTAATAAAATATCTCGAGTTGTTATTCAATTGATTGCTGATTATCCATTTTCACATATTTAGGGGACTTCACTTTAAATATCACTTTACTGAGAAGCAATATTTGGCTTTGGAAGAGAAGAGCCATTGGGAAAAGCTGGTGATGCTAGAAGGATTCACCTCTTTAGAAAATGAGCGGGACAGGGAAAGACATATTCATTTCAGCTTGGATTCATACTTCACTGACTCTGTTCCTTTGTTTCTAGGTGATAGAAACAATTAAAATGGAAATCTAAGCTCCAAGGGGATAAAGAGGGACAGGTCACTGCCCATCACTGTGAGTGAGTTCTGCATGACTCACCTGTCCACACTGTGAAGCCACTCTGGAGGGCTGAAGTTCTCACATATCTCTAAATGATAATTTGTCTTATACTAAAAGGCTACTATTATAACACCTACATTAATCACCATCCAAATCAAAGTTTAAACATCACTCTGCTTTCATTTTGATTGGGGGAGGGGGTGGATATGGGTTTCTTTCTATTCTAGCAACCAGCAAAAACCAAGGTGACTTTGGTGAGGAAGTTGCCTTGTGATACTATCATTATCAGTAATTAGCCACAGTTAGTAAGCTTCTATTAATCAAATCCACATCTGGAAAGACTTTAACTAATTCCGTGAGATGAACAGTGTTGTTTGCAAAATTTAAAGCATGGAAGATAACATTCCATAATTTTGCAAGCTGATGCAGAGGAAAAAAAGAGAAAACTTCATCCTTAAAGCATCTTTAAGTAATCTTCTTTAATTAAGCCTTGTTTCCTATAGAATTATATGTAACATCTACATATGTAGATGTAATATTCTACATACATAGAATAATTAAAACTACTCTCTTTGACGAAATTGGAAATGCAAAAATAAAACAACTTTTAAACTATTCCACATATATCCCTCTCGTATGCTAGTTAATGAGATGGTATAACAAACCTCTAAGCATGTTGTAAATAAATAGGCAAAGACAAAAATCTTAGTTTCAAGGTGCTATGAGTGTTAAGTCCTTGACATTTTTAGATGTAGAGAAAATGTTCAAATTGTGAGGAAGAACGTAAGGGGTGAAGACATGATATTATTATATTATTCCTTTCTTCCACCTAGGAAAGAGCAGATGAGACACCTTGCAAAGAGAATGCTGAGCAGCCTCTACCCTCCTGTGCCTACAGCCAAGTACTCTGGGGACTTAGACGCCTCTGTAGGGACCTATCGGAGGCTGGAAGATGTAGAACTGCCCATGGATAGAGAAAACGGGGGGAAATGACAGCCATCCTTCCCGCTCTAGAGAGACTAAGACTAGCACAAAAGAGAACGATTCTTTTTTCAGAATCTTTCCCGAAGGACCAGAGAGGTATTAATCCATTCAAAGAGAGACTAGGGTATGGAACTTTCACTTTCAAACACAAAGCAGTTTCATCCCCTAGAATCGATCTTGCCCTTGGACTCACCTCAGTATTAACCATCCACACGATGCTATGCTTTATTTAATTTTATTACCTCTAATCCAAAGACTTCAAGGAACTGTATTTTGACTTAAATTTCGCATGGCGCCTGCTGTATCTGCTTCCTGTTCTAGCTTTAATGAAAAGAGCATCGGACTTGACTCAGAGGACCCGGATTTGAATCTCAAGCCTTACCTACCGCTTCCTAGCCAGGGAACTTCGGGCAATTTATTAAACCTCGTTGAGTCTTGTTTTTCTCCTCTAGGACTTTTGCACGGGGCAAATCATTCCGTGCTGTTTAAATTGCTCTACAAAGGGAAGATGGTGATGCTCTTACAAAGTGGATACCAAAGGGCTACTATGTTTGCCTATGTCCTTTTTCTCTTATTGTTCTTTTTCTGCTCTAACCTTGCTGAACCTTGGGTCTTTCCTGAAGAAAGAAGGAAGGAAATAAAAAAAGAGCTTTTTAAGCACACCTTCCCCTTTAACCACTATACCATTTCTCTGCTTCCATTTACAGAAAAATATTAAAATAGTTGTCTGCGCTTATTGTCTCGTCTGTCTAGAGATGAGGCGTTTGTTACCAGCACTCTAACGAAAAGCTCTGGTCAGAGTCTCTACAATCACCATTTTGACAAATCAAGTCTCGTATTCATAATTCTTATCTGTGCCTTCCACACGTTATCACTTCCTCCTTCCTGTGGTTCCTTTTCCACTTGGCTTCCAGGACGCTCCTCTCTGCTCCCCTTCCTCATTTACTGTACTGTTTATTTCATTCTTCCAGTTCCCCATCATCTTATAATATCGAATTTTCCTAGAGCTCAATCATCACACCTCTCCTCTCTTTAGCAAAGCTCGCTCTCTCATTCAGCCCCGTGGGTGTCACTACTTTTCCTGCACTGACATTTGCAAACTGATATTTCCATGCAATGACCCTCCTTGAACTCCAGTCTTACTTTCACCTCTCCGCTGTACTTCCTTCCTTAGGGATCCGCTCTGCATCTCAAACTCAACAGATGCAAAGCTGACTTTATAAATTTTCTTCTCCCCTCGAAAATTGTTTTCCTCATCTGAATCAGAGGAAACTATTTCCTTTAAATTGCTCAGGTTAAAAATCTTGGGGCCATCTTGACTTCCCTCTTTCTCTCATACTCTAAACTGTAAAAGAATGGGATTTTTGCAAGTAGTGTTGCAATAAGTGTCAAGACTATCGCAATAGGGGAGAGAGGTTGAACTCAACTCCTGCTTTGAAACAAAAGGTGGGAGAGTTTTTAAGCTCTGGTGTGAGCTAGTGCAAAAGTCCTCGGGGAAGTTTGTGGGAAGGTTAGTCAAGGCCATTAGGTGTCTGTCTGAGTTTATTAAGTGCAACTATTTCCCCTCTTCCCTATCACAGAGACTGGGAGACAGGGGTCCTATAGGTCTTGAGGAATGCATTTCAAAGGAACGGCCCCCAGGTCTTTGGTAAAGACATTCCTGGGTGTAGAAAATTTATATCACAAAGAGGCAGAGAAGGAATTTAAGATTGCAAATTTTCTAAAGCAACTGCTCTAAGAAAAGAAGGGCCAGGGGTCCACAGTCAGAAAGAAACCTGTTGAAAGCTAAGTAGAGGCCATTTTGGTCCATATGCAATCGATCCTATATCCATGCACACAGTTTACTTCCTACAGGTCTCTGCTCAAAAGCTCACATGACTAGAGAGTTTCCTTGATCATCCATATAAAACAGGAATGTCCCTCACCATCCCCACTACGCACGCACACTTAGCCCATCTGATTATTTGCACAGTTCATGGCATTTGAAGCTGTCTGACATATCCCGATATATAACACATCATTCACCCATTGGTTTCAAAGCTCTCGCCCTCTGCTTGACTGTAAACTTCACGCAGAAAGGTCCTGTTTTGTCTACTGCTGACTCCCCAGTATCTCAAACAGTGCCTGACACATAGTAGTTAATAAATGAATAAATGAATGAAACACCAGATTCTTTCTGGTGATTAAATATGATGTATTTGAGCCCATAAGCATCAATTTGACATTGTAAACGTCTTTGAGTATCTGATGGAAACCGCAGATTCTTTCTGCAGAAAAATACAAAATTCACTTGGTAGGCAGGTTCACTTGGTTTTGCTTCTAATTTCAGGGAATATTACGGATTTCATGAAGTCCTAGGACTTCATGAAGCCTCTAGGATCTCACTGACTCCATGGGAAATCTCTCTGGACTAGAGTGAATTTGTAAATGTCTAGACATTCTGAGTCCCATATTTATGGCAATCATATAGGCTTACTAATTTATACCTAGTTTATTTCTACTGCAAAATATTTCAACTCGGGAAACTGAAAGTAATAAAGATCTACTCAAATTATGCTAAGTTGTTCACGAATGTGGTGGTGTCACCAAATTTCCTAATAACGTGTTTTAGGGGGAAAAAAATATTTAACATTCTAATACTTTGTAATATATTCTTGACATAATGCCAAATAGTCAAATTTTTATTTTCCTCTTTAAAAAAAGCATTGCACATGTCAGATTCTCAATTTCATGTATCTTCGACAAAGAACTACAATCAAGAATAATTATTTCTATTGAATTATTTAATGCCTCAATTGCTAATAAATCAAGAATGCATGAAAAATGCACAAATACCAACTTCCTGTTCATACAGATGAATCTGTTTTATTATAAACACACCCAAATATAGCACTGCTTAATTATCCATTTCCAGAATGACTAGATAACTAGTCACATGACTCAGCATTTAAACTCATTGGTGTAAAAGTCTGTATTCACTTAAGAAAGCCCTTTTTGTCTCCACATCAGTTATGCAACCTGCAGATGCTTTTGTTTATTTCTCCAAAGTACATTCTTTATAACATTCTTGGATAGCAATATAAAGCTCCTTTTCATGAGTTAGAAAAATAACTTACTAAATGTTTCACCAAAATGAAGGTTACATGACCATTTAGGAAAGTATGGAGCTGGGGAGGGCCAGTGAAAAGCATCCAGGCTATCATGGTGTTAAAGATCGAAGGGGCCTGACTTCCTCTCTCTGAATTCTGAATTGGTGGAGAAAAGGGATAAAGAGTCAAGGAGGTACAGTCAGCGTAGCACTTGTAATCCCTGTAAAATCTTGCCTGGGAGCACCCAGCTTAGGTGTTCACAACGACAAAAATAAATAAATGGAACTTGATTAAATGAAAAAGCTTCTGCACAGCCAAGGAAACAATCAAAAGAGTGAATAGACAACCTACAGAATGGGAGAAAATATTCGCGTGCTACCCACCTGATAAAAAGCTAATAACCAGAATCTACAAAGAACTCAAGCAAATCAACAAGGAAAAAAAATCAAACAACCCCATTAAAAAGTAGGTAAAGAAAACATTTTTAAATTCTCAAAGCCTGTGTCCAACTGAGACAAACATTTCATAGCGCATTTATTTCCATCTCTAAACTCCTTATTTACTAAGAATGTGGACGTTTTGCTTTGCCAAAAGTTGATCAGCCTTTTCTACTCATGTTATGAAAGAAGAGAACAATTGTTCCTATAATCGTAAAATCGCTTGGTTCACACAAAGAGATGAATCCACTGGGACTATCACCAAGCCCCTTCTTACTTTCATACCATAGCATTGCTACACTGCTGGATTCTTTTTCATAGCTGGGTTACATTCGCTGCAGATGGTACATCTGACTTCAGAGCAGGTGTTGTAGCCGGCCTGGCCCACAGCATCCTAATGCTTATCATCTGGACAGTTTCCAGCCACAGATTGGACTTTGAGTTGTTGAGGAGATTGTCAGAGAGATGGATAGCGTGAGCTGTATTGGAATTACCCGTGATAAATGACACAGTTTCTTCTACTCTTCTCGAAAGACAAGCTGTGAATCACAAGATTGTTCAGCTAAACTTGATGAGTATCTCTTTCCATGTGGAAAGTGCCTAAAAACACGTTTACATCCAGACTGGAACCACCTGAACAAATCAGAGCTTTTAAGCTTCGGTGACTCACTGCTGGGAAAATGAAAATCAATGAACTAAGTATAATCCAAGATTTGCAGACCTGAAATATATTTCTGGTAAACATTCTTTCTGCAGTTTAATTTGGCAACTCTTGCCTAGCTCACGCTTCATACTGTGCCAGGTTTTATTAGTTAGGTTAAGGCGGGCTGCAGTACCAAAACCTGAAGTCTCAGTGATTAAACATAATACAATTTCATTGCTTACTCATTTAAGAGTCCAGTGACGTTGGTAGAGGGGGAGAGAAGACCAGTGATAGAATCTGCACCAAGAATTTGTTCAGAGACACAAGTTTCTTTTATCTCCATGGTTCTGAATTCAAAAGGTTCCCAGAATCATGGTGGAATAGAAATAAAATTACAGATTGTATGGATATTTATAGGGCATTTCTGGAAGTAATATTTATCATTTCTACCATATTTATTGTCTAAAACTAGATTACATGTCCTTAATTTAACTGCAACGGGGCAGAAAATGTATTATAGTTTAGCTATTTGTCCAGGAAGAAGAAGCAATGCAAATGGCAAAACAGAAAGTCTATTGAAAATTGAAATTTGCTGGAATGAAGTCGGTGATGTCTCATCGGCAAGAAAGTGCCATACTTTTATCTATGTATTACCAGTGGATAAAGCTCCTTTCTTAGAATGGATAAAATTATTTCTCAAACCACAAAAGAAAGATACATGAAAATCTCCAAAACTTCAATATTATCAGCTCAACTATCATAGACAACGCTAGATCATTTACCAATTTTAAACATTCCCAAACCAGAAGGCAAGTAAAATCCAATTAATAGATTTATCAAAAGAAAAAGGTGTATTATAAAACTATCAGTTAATTCAAGAAGAGGAACCAGTAATACCATAATTTATAATAGTTAAATTACATATAAATTACAAATAGATTATAAATAAATTCATAATCAAGGAAAAAAATATCTGTATCCTTTACTTCTCTTCATTTCGCCTTACTCCAACTCTTTGAAATTAGAAGCACAAGTGATTTATACATGGCCAAGTACCGTGGGAAGCTGGGGGAGCAAGCTAACTTCCAGAAGGTCAGAGGGGGCATCACTCATGGTTACTGGGGGCTTGGTTAGTCTGTGGCAGTAACGTTCATGCTGGTCTGAACTTCATCCACCACGGTCTGCCTGGACTCAGGAACTGAATGGTTCTACTCATTGTCTCCACATCTAACCTTACAGTAATTTACTTTTCTTGGCCATCCTGAGGGGTTCTAGATAACCCTACTTTCTCTGTGTTCATTCATGATAAATTGTGGCATTTTTAAATGAAGTTTTAAGAAAAAGAGAGGAAGAGGGAAAAAGAGACAGAGATACTAAAGAGAGATAACATTTGAGAAACACACATGTCAGTACTGTTCCAGACTTAGATTTCTTATGCAAATTCTATCCATCCATAGCTAGTGAAACACAGTGGAGTATTATGCCATAGCTACCTAGTACTTATTATTCACCAAGACGTCCCGTGCACGTCTAACATAATGTCTACTTGGCGTTGCTATCACTCCTTTCCAAGGCCTCCTCTGCATTGCAAAAGTGTAGCTTGGAGATTGATTCCCCCAAATCCTCCTTTCTCTAAGATTTCTGGATAGAATTTGTAAAGGACAGGAAACTGTAGGCAGTTGGGAAGATGGAGATGAGGAAGCTCTTAGTTTCCAGAGACAGATCTATCCAGACCTTGAAAGCCACTTGCATTGCTGCTGCAGACAGAAAAATGGATAGAATATTCTCAAAGATTCTGGAGAACTTCATCAACTTCCCTTAGAACTTCTATGAGAACCACACTTTTTTTTTTTTTTTTTTTGCTTTAGTCTGAAATTTCCAGCCATAGCTTTCCTGACATTGAAGGCAGCCTCTCTGACTTACAGTGGCGACTTACGGGTCAACAATCGTGATAGTCTCTACTTTGATTTTAAACCTTTTTTCATCCAGAGTACATATCATGATCTGTTTTACTGATCACACCCTGACCGACACAAGTAATCAAAACCACTTTGTAAGAGACACACACCAGTACATCTATTTTTTTTCAGATGAAACCAAACTTTAGAAAATGTAAATATCTTGTCAGAGATTCTAGCCAGAATTCGAACCACATATGTGGACTTCTGAGATCGTGTTCTTCGTTATAATGCTGTACTCTCAGTCCCATCAGTACCAACGACAGACAGAAAGCATTTTATAATAAAACAGTAGCTTAACAATATCTAACATGCACCTTCCTTATTAGCCACTATACTTTTCCTTTTTCTCTGGAAAAAAATACTCCCTGGAGTTCCTTCCCTTCAGTACCCATCCTAATAATTTGAGTTAACTTCCTCACTATATTTACGATCTACCAAATTTGTTGGTAACTATTGAACTTTCTAGATTCATGGACGTGCTCCCCATCATCTGGACCTATTGGATGCTCAAGCATTGTAGTTTCTATTTAGTTGGTTGTTAAAAATCTGCACACAAAAAAGGGTCTTCTTTTTTTTCCACTAATTCTTTCTCACAGAAAACCGAAATGCAATTAGCAATTGAGCATAGAGGAACTGCAAGATAACCTGGAATATTTCACAAGAAGAAATGGCTCAAGATTCAAAAAATAAAAAGAGAAAATAGAGAAATTTTATGATGCAAAGTTATCGGGACAAAATCCAGGGTTCCCAACTTAGAAGAGGTATATATTTTAGGGGTCGCTTTAAATTACCAATCCTTAAGAAAATTTATCTCCAATTTTCCATTTCCTTGCAGAATGAAAATTAAAACATAGGAGCAAACTTGAATTGTATGCAAGAAAACCTACTCATTACATGTCACTGATCATATGTTTAAGAATAGAATTTACTGTAACAAGTTCATGTATGACCCATTATTAACTCTTCTAGAAGAAATGAACACATACTTAAAGAACTTTTTTCTCTAAGTCCCACAATTGGAACCTCTACACTAAGTTATACTTTTCAAATTACCTAAATTATATGTTAAATATGATGAATAGAAGCTTCTAGGATGTTTACGATAAATCTTAATATAGATGAGGTAAAATCCTTTCTTCTAGATGGGATGAAGAGAAAATCAGCTATTCTAATTTATTTCCTGGTGGTTTATGATATTTTTTATTGAATTTGTATGGTAGGGCTTTATTATTCTCATTTTTTTAAACATGAGGGCATTGAAACTCATACAAATTTGTTCTGAATCACTGAGAAATCCAGAACGAAAGCAGACCCAGCTTTGTTTCTCTCAATCCTCATCAACAAAGCCACGGGAATACTGAGCTACTAGAAGATGGCCACACACAAGGGGAAAGCAGAGAAAATCTTTGCCGTAAAACTTACACAGAGAAATAATTATATTTATTCATAAATTTATCTCTCATTCTTTGCATGAAATCATTTATTCAGTTTTTAGTTCTTTTCAAAAATAGGTTTGGGGCTGGGCGCGGTGGCTCGCACCTGTAATCGTAGCACTCTGGGAGGCCGAGGCGGGAGGATCACTCAAGGTCAGGGGTTCAAGACCAGCCTGAGCAAGAGCGAGACCCCGTCTCTACTAAAAATAGAAAGAAATTAGCTGGACAACTAAAAATAGAAAAAAAATTAGCCGGGCATGG